>JAJHUR010093533.1:0-14938 GCA_027495735.1 Lutjanus campechanus | reverse complement strand
TGTGTGTGTGTGTGTGTGTGTGCTGGAGTTAATCTCGCATACTGGACCAATCAGCCTGAAAGTTTTTCAGCTTTTTTATGGCTGTGTGCTGAAGGAACTCCTGCGGTTACAGTGATTCAAATTTTTTGAAAAACCTTGAGAAACCTAAATAAATCTTATATATAACCTATACTGCAGCCTTCTTACTGAATGGTAGGAGACGAAGAAGTTATTAACAGCTGCTAAGCTAAAACAAGGCTCAGTGCTAGCATGCTGATGCTAAGAAAGTATAGGCTAATGTTTATCAAGTTCAGCATCTTAGTTTAGCATGTTAGCATGCTGACAGTTGCTATAGCACTAAAGACAAAGTACAACTAAGGCTTATGGGAATGGGCTGGTTATGAGCTGAAGCACTGGACAACTTGGAATTTTGACCTGATGATGGCACCCGACGATAGTGATGTCTGGAGTGCTCATCTCCACTAACTCCACTGGCTCACCCTTACTGCCTGCTATTGTCTAGTGCAAACTGCGAAGATGAGGCAAGACCATGTGTCACTCATGCTCTTGTATTTGTGAAAATGCATCAAGTTAATTACTGTATTAACCAGCTGTTTGAGAAAAGCAACTTCTCTGGTGCCTGTTTCAACTCATAGCTCACTGTATGAGCTCTGGACAATTTCCCTGCCTTGAGCTGTTTGCCCCACGCTGTACAATTCAATCACTCCCTCACAAGTTCTATGCCACAGTCAGTAACCATCCATGAATTAGCATCATTTTACCACCAGATTTTGATCCATTCAGTCTGATAACATTTGAAAAGTCTAGAAGAGCTGCGTGATCATTTTATCGCCATTCAAGTTAGTGGATGGCTAAACTGGCAGGTAGCTGGCTTAGCTGGCTGGTGCACACGCTCTGTGGGCGCTGGGGTCAGTGGGGGTTCTGCGTGACTAACTTGATGACTTGACAACCAGACACTTTTTAATAAGTCACTAATACACGATTCAGTAAATAGGGTCTAACTTTGCATCTCTACTCGAGGAAAAGCCAGCGCAAAAATCATTTGGATATGTTCTCCATGAGTGCCAGGCAGTCACGACTGGGGACCATGACTGCCTGTTCAAAACGTCATCACAGTCCATCCAACAATTGTTGAAATGTTTCCTTAAAAACTGGACATCAACGTCAGGAGAATTCATTTTTCTGAGGACCCTGAATGTCTGTACACCATTTGCAGGCAATTCATCCTATTCTTGTTAATATATTTCAGTCTGGACCAAGGAAGTGAGCCAACCAATCAAACACCACTACCGTCCTTATTTTACAGCACTCTAATAAGACATAACAAGCTGTACTTTGTATCAGATTAAACAAAAACAGGAAATGTTTATGCCTTCTATATCTTTATTAGTCAGAACTGTACTGTCAACTAACGTGTATTATTTCCCACTGTTAGTCCCTTATTACACTTTATTAGAGTGTAATAAGGGTACTGTTACACTGCTAAAATATTACTCAATTACAAGTAAAAGTACTGGTGTTGGAAAAATACTTAAGTAAAAGTACAAAGTATTCATCAAAAAAACTACCCAGAGTATTAGTTACTTTTAACCGATGATGTCACGTCACCTCTCCAGACTAGGACTTTGTGTGTTTTGCTTTACCAGTAGTTAAAACACTACTGCCACGACTATTGATTACTGGTTAAATTCTTAACGCAAAATCAATTAAAGATCAATCACTAACATCCTTTTTTTTAATTTTGTTTTTTGTTTTTTGTCCATATGTCCTGGTTTTCATTGGCTTGTTTACTATCAAATCACCTTATTGGCTACAAAAATGCAGATAAAAGGTCTGGTTATTAATTAAAATTGTACTCAGTACTCAGCTATGATTTTAAAAATAACTAAGTAGATTACATGGTATATACTTAAGTACAAGTAAAAGTACAGACCTGAAAATCTACTCATAAAAGTACAAGTACCCCAAAAAACTACTTAATTACAGTAACTATTAACTAAAGTATTTGTAATTAATTACTTCCACCCCTGAATTAGGGACACATTACAACAGAACTGCTCTACAAATTACAATAAATCTGTGCAGTCACCTGTAGACAAAATAATCCGCTACTACTACAATTTTGACCTTTACTCGGTGGATCTGGTTCACATATTGTTTTTAAATGGGGAAGCAGCAGATATGTGATGTCACTTTAGTTTGCATTTTTGTTGTGATGTGCCCCTAATTACCCTGTGAGAAAGTTTAGTAAGTTTCTAATACTGTCTAATAACAAACATGTTATTTCTAATTTTTGCAGCTTGTCTCATTTGTGTACTGTAAAATAAAGTGTGACTGTCTTCTTGCTTGGCACATCTGCTCTGTGCTGCTTCTTTGTCCTCCTGTTTTCACTATATGGTTTCACTTTTCAGTCCATTGTGTTCCAGAGTGTGTGGTTCTCCTCCCCCTAACACTAACACAGCATACACATACACACACACACACACAATACAGGCGCAACAGAGTCTAGTGTGTATGAAACCCTGTGTCACTCATTCCCAGCAGCTGCTTATGGGCTGGTGATAAGCAGTTGTAATTAGAGATTTAAACTCCCGACTCACTCGCTTTCTGTTTTTCTGTCGCACAAACACACACATTCACCGACAAACTCCTAAATCTCTCTCTCTCTCTCTCTCTCCTCTTTCCATCACTGACTTATGCTCTCTCTCCCTTTCAACTACTCCCCCCCTAATTCACCCGAACTGGCACACTCCCCTCCCTCTGCCTCTCTCTGTATCTCTCTGATGGGATGTCAGTGGAGGATTGTAGCCTATGGGTGTAGATGTAGAGAGAGCTGGGAGTTGATTTCTCTCTCGCTCACTCTCTCTGACTGTTTCAGATCTTTGCAGCTGAGACCAGATTGTCTGTGGATGTTATTTCCTAGCTGGCGAGAGAGCAGGAACAACGTGGAGATGTTACAGTGAGGTACGGTGAGTGCCACTTGTGTCCTGTTTGTCTGTCTGTGTGTGTATGGGGGAGTTTCTTAGTGTTTGCCAGGCACATGAGGCCTGGTGGCACAATGTTTGACTGCTGACAATTTATTATCACTGTGCTTTATTCTTTGCTTAAATGTTCCATAACCGAACAAACATGTAAATTAGAGTGTCTGTGTCTGTAGAGGCCAATCTACTTTTACATGTTTTCCAAGGGAGAGACCATTTCTTTGTTCACTGAAGACTGGCCTTTGTTTCTTTCCCCTTTTATTCCTTTCTTACGTTCTGTTGTTTGCCCTGAGATGTTGTATGTGTGCCGGCTGGCAGCGCAGGAAAAAAAAAGGGAAAACAGGTTTGTTGGCTTGTTCACTGCACACACAAACACAACACACTCCTCCAAAAAAAAAAAAAGCCCTCAGGGGGAACTGGATGTCAGCTGGGAATCGTCCCAGTTTCAGAGGACCTTGGGTGGCTTTCACCCAAACGCTGTGTGGTTGCGCGTTGTGTACGGCAGGCGTCTGTGTGTCAGTGTTTAGACCGAGAGTGACTGAGTAACAGAGGACAGATGAAGACAGCAGGGAAAGGTAGAGACAGAAAAAGTAAAAGAGGGAAATAGAGACAGAAGTATTGTCATGGGCAGACAGAAAGGAGGCAGAGAGGAGAACAGATTTTATCCTCTGTAGGCCTTTTTCTGCCTGGTGTGACAGAGTAACAGACAAGAGCATAACTCTGCTGGTGTCACCCCACAAAACTCTGCTTTTGTTTCACAGGGGTTCACAGATGGGCTCATTCAGACGGCTGAGAGTCAACACATCCTTGTGTATGTGTGTGTGTGTGTTGAACTTGTTGGTGCTAAAGGAGAAATCTATAATATATTTACTGTAATTTATCATAAAATGACCATGATATATCATCGGAGATTTAGGAAACAGGCTAATTTGATAAACTCGCTGCTCTGACAACTTTGAAATTCCGCTGCATGAGTACATGTCTGTTTATGAGTTGCACAAAATCATTAATAATCTTTTTAGAAGGTTAAATTGAGCAAGATGTTAATGGCATCTGGCAGGCAGGAAGTCACTGAACTCAAACTACAGACTGCGTATTTTCAGAGCAGTGGGCTTTTGTTTTCAGGATAATGGGCTTAACTTTGCAATGACAGACAATTGCCAGTTAGAAACAGCTGATCAGTTTACAGTGGAGCACTTGTGTTTTACTCCAGCAGTGTCCCTGCAGTCTGCCTATAATCTTCTTCACATTTGGTGAGGAGGGGGCGGAGGAAACTACTTGCTTCAACCACAGACGGTATATTAAATAGTTATTCAGCCTATTAAATGTACAGTCTATGGCTCCAACTTCCTATTTTGACTATTTTACCCATTTTTGGATACACATATTGCTCCTTAAACCCTTGAGATGATGTGATAACTGTTAAATATGGTAGAAAAATGGATAAACTGATGAACAAGGAAGACCATTTCAGTTGCAGCCCCCTTTTCAACAACATGTGTGTTTGTGTGTGTGTGAGTGTGTGTGCTACACCCATCTGTCCTCCAGCTCAGACAGATTGCGGGCCTCTGTGTGTGCCAGTGTTGCATGGAGGTATCACTCTCTCTTTAAACTGGAAAGATTATCTCAACCACATGGTCCCACAACAGTTTTTCAGCAGCTGCCTTCTGGCTTGTCTTCCCTCTTTCATATTTCTTCTTCTTTGGATCATGGCAAAGCGTGCTGCGCTGGTCTGTGGGTGTAGCCAGCGAGAGGCTAATGTCTGAACGCTGTAGTCTGTCGGTCTGTGTCAGGACGCACCCCAGTCCCCTGTGCTGTGGTCAGCTGTTGAGCCACATGGTCTCAAGACTTAGTCACCACCCTCCCTGATAATTATGGGTTGATTTATGAACAAGAGGGGACGATGACGAAGAGCTGAAAGAGGTGGAGGAGGAGGATGGGGAGAAAAGGATGGCTCTGCAAAGACTTTTCCCCGCAAGAAAGCTTTTTGATGGATCTGCTGCTGTCAGAGCTCCAGAGGTGTTCAAGGAATATACAGCCCCCTCCCACTGTTTCGCTCATGTAAAGCAGCCCACTGGCTGTGCTGCAATGCTGAGGCCCTGTGGCTCTGGAAAGATTAAATGACACCTTTTATGCATGATTAAGGCGGGGAATAGTTGTTCGCAGAGGTGGTGTGGTTGTGAAAGTCACAGCTGCATAAAATTTAGAGAGGAAAAGCTTGAAAAATACAGCCACCACCTGTTACCTGGAATATTTCTGTCTGCTGTCTGATCAGTGGGGTTGGGCATCATTTGAATTTTGATTCTTATTCAAACTGAACTATGAGCATGACGCACACTTTTAGTGTACCACAGAGCCTCTCTCCGGTCGGTCTCCTCTGCAACACAAGGAAAATAAACAACGTAATGTACTGAATGCTTAATGCTGAATTTACAAAAAGACACAACTAATTAAGAAGTCACTGTAGCCATTTTACTTCTCCGCTCTTTATGCAAATAACACGTTTGCAAAACGCATTGTTTTTAACCACGGCCCGCTGGGACAAACAGACACAATGTTTCTCCACAAAGAAAGACATAAATTCATGTACAACATTTGCTGAATTTTCAAGGGGACCCAAATAATTAAGAATTTGTTGTAGACAGCGTCACACACAGTTTATAATATTTCCCCTCACTCAAAGGCTCTAAAAATAGTCAGATTTGTCAAGGGAGTCTGGGGTTACCAGTGTGTTCACAAACATCCACTGCAGGTAAGAGAGCCCAGACGTAGTTTGCATTACAATGAAACAAGTGATGTACTTCAAGGATGTCAGTTGTGGCCCAGACCTCGTTTACCTCTGAATGTGATCTGAGTGATTGGATCGCAGATGTGTCCTGAGTGCATTTACACCTGAACTTAGAGCTGTGCACGTGTGATCAGAACACCCCGGGCGCATGTTAACACCGATATACAGTAGATGTTTGCAGTACACAGTTTAATTTGAAACTAGTGCAAGTGAAATTTATGTAGAAATTGATAAGCAGAGTCGAAATTAAAATGATTCCTACTCCGGTTAAAATGAGCCCTACTGATCAGTTACCTGAAAGTGGCAAGGAATTGCTGTTTGCTAACACCACTAACTGTGGGCCTCATGTCAGTCAAAAGCCTTTGTCTACACTTTTGATGTCTAACCTTTGGCCCATCCACCAGCTGATCTATTCTTAGATGGGACTGACTGGTTACCACGCTTACTGGATTTCCTTTGCAGCTCCCCTGCTAACCCCTACAGAAAAAAAACACATGCATACATACATAAACACACACACACACATACACACACAGTATACACAGACTATGTAGATAGATGCATTTCATGTGCCCGACGTCAGAAGGCAGACAGCTGACTGGGCAGACAGAAGTGGGGGTGGGATGGGATTAAAGGAGTTACCGTTCATCTGGGGAAGCCATAGATTTGTTTCACCAACAAAGCTGATTAGTGCAAATTGTAATCCACACCAATATGTGCTATTTATAATTGGTGAATTTGCGATAGATGTCTGTCATCTAAGATGCGAAATGTGCAATATCTATTTATCAGTCTCAGAGGAAACTAAATGAACAGAAGTGAAAGGCATTGTGTTTAACAGTGCATTATTTTTAATGTTAATTGATCCCATAGGCAGTGGTAGAAGTATTTAAAAATGTTAATATTAATATTCTGTTACAAGTAAAAGTCCTGCAGTCCTGAGTAAATGCACTTAAAGTAAATGGCTGTGACTGTTATACAGATAATTAAATGGATTAATATAAAAGCAGGATTTCACTGTTGTAGTTGTTTGAATTGTTTGTAAAAGGCTTCTAAAGATTAATTTCATTATGGATTAATTATCTTCTCTATTAACTGATTGATTGTTTGGTTTGTTAAAAAAAACATAGCTGTTTTGTCCAAAACTCAAAGTTATTGAAAATGTTTTACATCAAAAATTACTTAATGAAGTATTTGACTATTATTTTTCTGTATAATTGATTACTTGTTTCAGCAGTATTTGTATAAACAGTTGGGTAGTTTAATTTATAACAAAAGCATATTCTATAAGCTCTTTATTTGTAAAGTCACTAGTAAATAAAGCTATCAAATAAATGTGATGTAGTACTTACATTCCACCACTGCCCATAGGTTATTCTTTGATTAAGGATTGTTTAGTCCAAAATAAATGTTCAAAGGTACTTGAGGTACTATATTACCATAAAACAGTTTATTTTGTCCAACCAACCACAAAGCTACTCCATTTACAATGATATAATACAGAGAAAATCAGTGATTCCTCAGTTCTCCACCCATTTTAGCTTTGCACTCCTAAAACGCTATCAGCCTCACAGCGTCTTTTGTTACAATAAATTGATAATGTCCAATGTTAATAATCAGAGCTTATTTATATAGAGTCAAATTCCTGACAACGTAATAAATAGAAATAAAATGAACAGCAGATTTAATCCATAACCTTCTTATTGCATATTTTCTTCTTCCTATAGATCTCAGGTGTCTGCATGAATTGGAAAACGATCCTGAGATGAAGATGAACTCCCAGACTATTCTTATAAGTGAGTCTCATGAGACCAGGCAGTTGGCCGACTCAAACAGCAGCTAAAGCTAATGACAGGTGGCGGGAAGCACTGCTGGCAGCAGCAGCAATATGTTATTTGGAAGTGGAACACTTCCAGCAGGCTAAGATTAAATCCAAACCTTTGGTCGGAGAATTTCCCCCGTCTGATGAAACAATGCCATCAAAGCAGAGCAGTCAGTCTGCATGGGTTCAATACTGAACAGGTGCACCAGCTGACATGAAGGTTGACCAGGCTCTATATGATAGTAGTGTTTGTCAGAGGAGGGAGGGGGGGCTGTTCCCTGTGTGACCTCATCTTTCTATAGAAGACTTCCTCATATTAATGCAGGCTTGCTGCCGCTGGCATGTGACTGGTGGCCTTGCAGACTTTGTTTCCCTTCCAGAGCTATTATCGGACACCGTGTCTGTAAGGGACATCAATGTCAGGGTCAGTGTCTGGGCTTGCCAGGACTTGCTTCTGCTGTGTGTGTGTACATGTGAACTTATGTAGCCTCTCACCTGTTTATACCTTAAAGGAGAAACCTGTAACATATTTACTGTAATATTTCACAAAATGACCAGGATATGTCATCAGAGATTAAAGAAACATATTTAATTGAAATACTTGCTCCTCTGACACCTGCGCGGTGTCCTCCTTTGAAATTTCTATTCTGGGCTGGAACAACTGTTTTTGTTTGCCCATTTTATGTTATTAGAGTTCATATTAATGCTGAGTGTTCGCTGCACGAGTGAGTGTCTGTTTATGAGTCATAAGAAATTATTAATAATCTTGTAGAAACCGTAGATGTTTTGGTTAATAAGCAATATGTCAATGAAGTCTGGCAGGCAGTGAGACAGGCAGCCAATTAACTCAAAGTGCAGAATGAATTTTTAGAGCTGTGGCCTTTTGTTTTCAGGATAGCGGGCTTAACTTTACATTGACAGACAACTGACGAGTTGATCAGCTTAAACTGGAGGACTTGTCGTTGCTTGTTATCATGAATTTACAAAGTTGTACATGTCGAGCTCCTGCAGAGCTCCTGCAGAGCTCCTGCAGAGCTCCTGCAGAGCTTCCCAAAATCTGGGGTGGGGGGGCAGGGGGAAACAAGTCGCTTCAACATAGATTGTATATTAAACAGGATTTCAGACTATTCAACATACAGTCTATGGCTCCAACTCACTATTTGGAATACTGTACTCATTTTTGCATGCACAATTGCTACAGATCGCTCCTTTAACTGGAACGGTAGAGCTGCGCAGAGATAGTATTTGTGCATATGAGAAAAAGAGCGCTCCATATGTGCAGGTACTTGAATGTTACAAAGGTAATTTAATGTGTAGGAGTGGGAGCTGAAATGGCTAGATTGTGTGACATGGCACGGAAAGTGGGAAGATGGTAAAGGTCTTTCTCAGAAAGGAGGACAGAGGTGGGAGGGAAAAAAACGACAGATAAGAGGGAGAGTAGCTCATGATGCTGCTGCTGCTTCCCTTCTCTTTCCTGAATGTGTATGAAGGCAGGTGTATGAAAAGTAACCACTTTACTGCTCCCATCACAATCAAGCCTCTAACACACACTTATAAACATGCACACATGGACCCTCCCCCTTGCACACAAATACTCATCCACCTACCAGGTTTCCTTGCCTGCAGCTAGACAGTGTATATTAGAGTGCTGAGTATGAGCGCAGCTGCAGAGCCATGCTAATGATTGAACAGGATCGGTTAAGCATTCCCTTTAAAAACACTGCTTTGATCTATCTGAGAAGCCATAGGGGGAGTTTATGCTGAGATGAAAGATAACGTCTGGCTGTGATGTTTGTGTGCTTGATTTCAAACATGTCATCTCTCACATTCAACCCTAATCAAATTAGGTCAATACCTAATGGGGCACGATGCCCTCCTCTGACAATGCTATGATATACTCCCATGTACTATAAAATGCTAATCTCCAACAGATCCCTGTCAAGCTCTTGTCTACAACATAGAGGATGAGAGGGATGGAGGATATAAAAGAAAGAGTGAGGCAAGAAGTGGAGAGAGTGAGGCAAATAGTAGAGAAAAGACTAATGCGCCGCATAGCTGGATTGGTGATGGAACATAGGGCAGGAAAAGAAAGAGGCAGGGTTGCCAGGTCTGTGTGACAAAATCAGCCAAATGGCAGTTTAAAAGAAAGTTCAGATTATTTGATGTGGGGTTGTATGAGGTACTTATCAATAGTCATTGTATTACTGGTAGATGTCAGTCAGCATGCTCCCAGGCAGGAGAAGCAGAGAGGAATACCAGCATGTAAACTAAGCAAAGAACTGCTGTGGACAGGGTCAGCAACAAAATGTATTTTAGCAACTTAGAAAATATCCACCTAAAAATAGCAATATCAGTTGAAGTGTATCCTATATTTAGAATGTTTTCACCACTTTGCTTTGTTGTCAGACAGCCTTTTCTGATGAGAAACCACACTTATGAGCCAAATATTGCTCCCTCCAAATCAAACAAACTCCATTAGTCATTTTACCTTGAGGTAGTGGAAGCCCAGTAACTCCCCTCTTCTGAGAGGTAAAATCATTAATTTTGCCCATGGAGTTTGGTTAGATTGGAGGGAGCGATATTTGCCTTGTATAACGGCAGTTTCCTGTCAGAAAAGGCTGTCTGACAGCAAAGTATATTGGTGAAAACATTTTAAATATAGCATACACTTATACTGATGTGGATGTTTTTTAAGCGGCTAAAATACCTGTTATTGCTGACCCTGTCCACAGTAATACATTGCTTAGCGTTCATGCTGGTGCCCCTCTCTGCTTCTCCTACAGTATCTGTGGGTGTGCCGCCCAGGATTTACTGTAGCTGATATGGATAAGTACCTCACACAACCCCACATCTAATAATCTGAACTATCAATTTAAAACTGGTCCAAAAACAGCTCAGCATCAAAATATGCCTACCAAATCATATACCCTGCTTTTAAGTCCAAGAGAACTGCCATAATTGTAAAACCATACATGTTTAGTGAGCCAGCATCAAAAGCAGTTCTCCCTAAACAGTTTGTTTGGCCTTGTGTTCTTAGATACAGTATATTATTATAAATAAAATATAACTCTGTGGATGTGAAAATCCTGAAGGACATTTGCTTAGGGGTGGAGAGCACTTTGGTAGAACTTGGCTATAAATACATTATTTCAATCAAAAATGTATTTTATAATATGGCTATATAGATATTATTCATGTAATTTGCATGCTAAATAGGTCTACCCAACCAGCAGACAAAAAAAAAATAAAAAAAAATCAATTGATGGCAACCCTTTAAAAGTTGCCCAATTCCACAGGAAAACCGCAGACCTGGCAACACTGAATCAAGGTGAATGGTAATGTGAGTGGTGAAGAAGAGGAAAATGTATGGAGGAAGGGGCGATAAAGGACTGCCAGTCTTGTCATATCCTCTGCTCATTTCTGTGAGTACAGATAAGAGTTCTGAAGAGAGGGATGATGTCTAGGTAAAGCAGCATCTCAGAGCATACTGTGGAGGGAATTGCTTCGGCTTTGGATTAAAGGTGGTGTGCATGATTTGAACCTCTAGTCTAGTGATTTCATGCCCCTGGTGGACCTCAATTCCGAGATTTAATACACACTCACCCCAGAATCTCTCCCACCTCTCTTTCTCTGTGTTCTAACTTAGTCTCCATCTTCCAGGATTCATCCTTCTTACATTTGCCAATTGACCCTATTCCAGAGCAGGGGGACTTCAGCTCAACTAGAGCCACATTACACACATACCTCACTGTAACAGGGGCTGATAAGCAGATAAGTGTAAGAAAGTGTTGTTAAGTCAAGGTTAAGTGTGATAAGTCTAGCTGGCTGCTCACACAGAGGAACTGAAAAGCTGGGAGAGCGATAGGCTGCTATTCATCGTCAATGGCCACCCGCTGAGCTCCAGAGATTCAAAAGGAGCTCTGCGGCACTACAGAGGAAAGTTGAGAAAAGCTCAACTTTATGTAAATATCTTCTGATGCAATGTGAGCAACAACCAGGTGAGATAAAATCCAACAATTTAACTGCACAACAAGGAAAGTAACAACACAACCGTCCAGTCAGAGCAGATAAATGTAAATTACATGCTCCATGAAACATGCGCAAAGAGCTACAGCTTCATTAGAGGCCAGAGATGACCGACTACTAATACTGTGTGTGTGTGTTGTGTGTGTGTGTGTGTGTGTGTGTGTGTGAACACAGCATCATCTCCAGTCTTGGCATTACTGCAAAGTCAGGGTTCATACTGTATGTGATTAAGGAACATGACGACAGACTGTGTATGCTGAGTATTAGTAGTCACACTCAGAGAGAAGAGAGGATCATTCTACCCCAGTATAGATGTCTTGTCTGTCCAGTAATGTAACTCAATAAAGCTATTAATTAATTAAATTAATTGAATTTGCCCACTCTAGTTGTGTGTGTTCATCAGTGCCTAAAATAGTCTAGCAGTGAAAATGCGGGATCAAATTACTGCAAGGAAAACAGACTCAAACACAGAGGGTGCAAACATTCAAATGTCTTCAAAGTGACAAATGAAACCAATTTGTAATAAAAATCAAGCAGCAAAAAAGTAGGTCAATGCAACTATGCCTCAAAAAACCCACAAATAACTCTTCAACTGTGTAAATTATTATTTCATGGCTCACACACCATATGTATACTGTACTGTATGTGTATAGATGTATATATACACACACATAAATCAAATCAAATCAAATCAAATTTTATTTATATAGCGCCAATTCACAACAAAGTTATCTCAAGACACTTTACATATAGAGTAGGTCTAGACCATACTCTATAATCATATTTACATCCGACAATTGAAACAATCCCCACATGAGCAAGCACTTTGGCGACAGTGCATACATATGTATGTATGCATGTGTATTTGTATATATATGTGTACATATGTTAATGTATGTGCAACCACCTGCACTGCCCATATTTACACCCCTGGTCACCACCCACTTAATTGTAAATAAATGGTTGAGACAAATAGTGTTTAAGGCTGTATTAGCTGTACATCTGAACATAGGATTGTGATGATTTTTGTTTCTTTCTTTGTTCTAAGATCTTGCATGGTGTGAAACATTTAATTGAAGGTTTAGTTTATTAGGATCCCCATCACCTGCACCAAGTGCTGCCGCTATTCTTACTGGGGCCCGACATGCGCATAAAATTATACAATACATAACACATAAAATACATACATTACAACATTAAAAAACATAAAAAAGAAAACACATAGCACAGACAGTGTTGGTATTCAAATAATGTAAGTGATTTAAATGTCCTTACAGACGCCATTACCCTTCATGTTTCAAAAAATATTTCAGAATCATATATTTCTTAATCCCACATCCGAATTTAAATTAGCCTACTCGGCTATATTAAAAATTATACTATAAACCATAGCATAAATTATATTGCATATTGTGATATAAAGGTAGAGTGAGTTATTGGTTTTGTAACATAAGCAAAAATAAATAACGTTAAGTATTGTTAATAAACAAAAGTGAAAAATGAAGGCAGCTAGCTAGCCTCCAAAACACTCTAAAATATATGTGCTGCGTAACCATGGCTACCTACCTGACGTTAGCTAACGTCACAATAACATTTTTTTTTATTCGACAGGCGCCAGAGAGCAAGGCTGCAATGAGCAGCAAGGCAGGAAAGTAAAGAAAAGTCGGAGTTTAGCATATAAACTTTTATAACTTAACATGTCTGTTCAGTAAAAGTTTAAGAGGATGCTACCAGCAAGAAGACGCCCCGGAGCACCGAGGTAATATTCTTTAATTGTTGCTGAGGTATGTCAACCTTTATACACTTAGCATAGGACTTATGCTAACGTCAATACTAGGTACGTCAAGCTAACGTTTGCTGCATACATGGAAGATGACAGCCAAGGTTAGAAACCCTTACAGTTCATGTTAAAAATATAAAACGCACTGGCTTGTGTTTTAATTATGCGATGTTGACTGTTTTAACTGTCATGTCTGTGGTTTTCATTGAAATGACTGTGCTAACGTTTGGTTGACTAAGTTAATTCTACTGCGTATATTTTACGACAGTGAACCGAGCAAGTGCTAGGGACCGAAGGGACCAAAACCAGCCTCCTGCGTTAACTGACTGTAGCGGAATACAGTTGGTCTACACTACTGTATTTTAATGTTGGTCATAACAGAAAGCTTGGAAAGCTCACAATTTATGAAAAGTTTGAGAAACAGTGGTCTATTGTATATAGCTATAATTAGCCCTGTCAATGATAGCAAAGCAGCTTCCAGATCGACATAAAAGTAGAAAGAGGAAAGGAATAATACAGATATTGCTAACAATATTTATTTATAGTGAACTCAATATTTTCAATGGACAATTAACTTGCAACTTTAAATAAAATTGCCATGGTCGGCATTTTATTTTGACAGACCATGAGCCTTATAAGGTATGCCTGTAATCATATTTTTTACTATTTGGAGACCAGCAGCAAATAAATGAATGCACACATTTGGTAAAAAAACAAAACAAAACTGGACAATATGCTACTCTCTGAAGTGTGTTCTTTCATTTTTGTAGAGGCATTTCTTCAATAGAAGTGGAACTGAAATCTGGCATCAAACAGAGCATAGAATGTTGGTTTAAAATGTAATGGCACTTCCTCCTTTTTAAATTTCCTTGGTCAGCATTATAGTCTGTCGTAATTGTAGCCTGTCGCCACAGTGTCTACTGTATGTTCAGTAGCCAATAAGTGGTGAAGTTGTTTGGCTACCTAAAATGTGATTTCCCAGCTCTAATGATGATGCTTCTATCCACAATGTCTGGATATATCCAGACATTGTGGATATACATATCAGTTGACAGTTGACTTCTAGCCTACTTCCTCTTCTACACATTAAAATAAGGCTGAGAAGCGGAAATTTGTTACTTCATTGGCGGCTGGGTAAGAACCACCATTAATTATGTGAGGATCAACAGAGAGATCAAGAGTGACGAGCGAGGGATTGATGCAGACAGATGGAGAGATTTTCCAGGTGGAAAGCACAGGAAGCTAATTAAGAACCAGATGATGTGTTAAGAGATGTGTTAGAGAGGAAACCCCTGTCTTTTTCAGAGATACCTCTCTCTTTCCTTCTTTAGGCTTTTTGATTTACTTTTTTTAAGTTATTTTTTTTGGCTTTTTGTGCCTTTATTGATAGTGATAGCTGAAGAGGAGACAGGAAACGGGGCAGAGAGAGAGGGGATGACACGCAGCAAAGGGCCGAAGGCGGGAGTCGAACCAGCGGCCGCTGCAGAGGACTACAGCCTCCATACATGGGTCGGACGCTCTACCCACTGAGCTAAACGTGC
>JAJHUR010093532.1:0-10486 GCA_027495735.1 Lutjanus campechanus | reverse complement strand
TACAAACCTGGTGGTCAACCACACACACAGAATGAAATGTGATGAAAACATCTTCAACTTCTGCACAGCTGGTGACTGATTAATCTTACAGTTACTGTGAGCTGCTGACTTGGATCTTTTTCTCTGCTGGATAAGGTGGTGGAACAAGGCCAAGAATGTACTGTCAAACAATCGACTGAAACTGGAATGGTGAAAGCAAAAACAGAGGGCAATAGAAAGGCATGAAGTTGTGAGTGGTAAAATTACTGAAGTGATCTGACTGCTCTTTGTACCAGAGTGCTGGATGAGTGAAATGGTGATGTCAGGCCTGGGGAATCCACAGCTGCAGCCCAGCGGGAGCTGATCGGACCTGGACAAACTAATAGAAAGACTGGAGCAAGACAAGACACCAGCTACGTTTACATTCATGAAAAGCCCGTCTGTTGGCAACTGCAGTGCCAGGGGCTGTCAAAGTATTGATGACTGAGTGCCAATTTAAGGAGCCAGCGTTTGATTGAGGGACGCACAGGAAAACTCATGAACTTGTCGTAGGATTTGTGACTGCTCTCATGATGGTGTTCAACATCAAATTCCTTGAGCACCAAATTCACCCGTTTGTAGATAATGCAGCAAACTTTATCTGCCCCCCCAAGGTCAACAAATTAAGAGTTGATCCATTTTTCTTGAAACTTCCATTTCTCCTCAACCATGCATTTTTCCGTGGTGCCTTTCTATCTCACTTCCACATTTACCTGCAGAATCGTTCACAAAAATGGCTAACTTTACAGGGTTCAACATTAACCATGGTCCGATGGCCTGTTGCCACCGAATAGTCCATGTAGGTGGCCGCCAGGTTTTTTCTCCACACTTCAACGAGCCTTTGCCAACACAACGTTACAGTGCCACAAACATCCTTATTCCTTCAGGCCTTTTACTTACTTTCTAAGAAAACAGGAAACAGCACTTGTAGCCAGCTAGCTACCAATATGTCAGGGCTACTGAAGTATAGGTTTACCAAACCAACTCAAACTGCTAATGTGATCCTTACAGCACATCAAGAACCACATGAAAAGAACAAAAAGCCTGAACAGAGTGAATGGAAGAAGGAGTTTAAGTGTCTAGAATATGACACATCTAAGGATGTCATGTACTGCATTGTATGGCACCAGTTTCCTCAACTAGCTGAGAAGTCTAGTGCATTTTTCATCAGAAACAATGCCTTAAGGAGTTTCCTGAATCACAATTCATGGGAAAAACAGACAACACAAGTGTTAACAGTTAAGGGAGGCAGTGTTAAGTTGTATCAATGAACCTTTTTTGGATTGTCTTTTTACAAAAGTTTACATTTGGGCAACCAAAAATGTAATCTGGCCATCAACTTTAATGGCTATGAATGCTTAACAATATTAGCATCTCTCCCAACTTTAGATAACAGCACTAGCATCGATGACAAAACATAATTCCTGTGACAATTGCGAGGTGACTATAGTTTCCATAAATCCAGTAGCTATCTCCAAGTTGTCTTGACAGATACATGGGCGTGCAGTTTGACACAGCAGCCAAGTGGTGTATTAAATGTAAGCTACTGAAAAGTAAAGTATTGAAATGGACAGATGATCACACAATGGAACACTGGCCTGTGGGCCGCACTTTGAGAACACCTGCACTATACCAAAACTTATATTCAGGTAGAGCTGTTTTTCGATCTTTGAAACCTTGATGCCTGCAACACGTTTCAAAAAAGTTAGGACAGGGGCGTGATACGTCACATTTTCTTTTAACACCACTCAGTAAGCATTTAGGAACTGAGGGCACTAATTGTTGAAGTTTTGAAGGTGAAATTATTTCCCAATCTTGCTTCATATACGACTTCAGGTGCTCAACAGTAGGGGGTCTCTGTTGTCGTATTTTGCGCTTCATAATGCACCACACATTTTCAATGAGAGACAGGTCTGAACTGCAGGAGGGCAAGACGAGTACCTGAACTCTTGTACTACAAAGCTGTGCTATTGTAACGTGTGCAGAATGTGTTTTGGCGTTGTCTTGCTGAATTAAGCAGGGACGTCCATGAAAAAGACATCGTCTGGATGGCAGCATATGTCGATCCAAAACCTGCATGTACCTTTCAACACCATCCAAAAGTAACGTTCGGCTTACCATCATTACGTTTATTGCCTTCAAAAATGCACTACGCATAATGCAGTGTGAGATTATGGATAGATGGATGAGAAAACAGAGCTAGCTAGTCATCTCAGCCTGCTTTGACATAATGAGAGTCAGTGGTCAATCAGCTCTTTTACTTTCACTGCTATGACAAGAAACACACTTCTGGACTCAGATATGAAAGTCTGGAGAGACAGGTGAAACCAAGAATGCCACCATCAGGGCAGCACCGTCCAAAACCCACCAACTAAATGGAGCTCATGACTCTGAGGTGTCATGAGTTTGAAATAAATAAAATGACACATATCCACAAATAGATCTGCTCAAACGGCTGATAATTACTATATGGAGTTCCTGTCAATTTTATTAATATGTTGTTCTCTGTAGATGCTCTCTAGTGTGTTTTAGACGATGCAACATCTTTGGTATACTTATGTGAGTTATAACCCCATTAAATCCTACTTTCACAAGACCAACGACACGCCCCTTTTCATTTATTATTCATTGATTCTTTCTACCGTATATGCCTCCTAATAGCTAAAGCCTAAAATGTGGTCACTGAGATACACTAAGAGGTTCAGCTTCTTTAATAACTCCTTTAAACTGCAGGCTGAATACTGTAAATGCCTGTAATTGCTTGGACTCAAGTCTATACTCACTGAACACTGTCTTTTTTGCGAGCATATGCAATGATTGATTGTTCAGTCATTGCATATGCTTGCAAAAAAGACTGAACAGAGGTTGTTAACCCAAACAGAAATGAACAGTCATGTGTGGTAAAGTTTATTTCCTGTTTGTGAAACTTCAGCATTAGATGACACTTGATACTAAAGAGAAGGCATAAGAGACTTCCTGAGGAAGCTTTACTGCATGCTTTTGTTTCTCAACTCTTATGTGACCTATTAATATCTGAGAGTGGATGTCTGGAGACTGAATATGTGTCAGGGCCTAGCAAGGCCATGTCACAATGTTTGCTCATCTTAGTTGATCTTGCAGGACCAGAGATGCATCAGCTTGGGATGAATGTTCTTTCAAGTTGTCTGTACAATAAATGAGCAACAGCTCTCTCCTTCCTATCATCTGCTTGAACTTGCAGTTTTCATGTCATGGGGTTTGCTTCCACTTTTCAAGTGTGAGAAACACGAAGGCTGTTCTGAAACTGTCCACCAAGATAAGTCTTTTAATTAGACATCGTCTGCGAGGCTTCATTTTCCATCTAAAACATCTCACTGAGTGAATGATTTTTGGCAGGTGAACAGACAACAAGACAAGTCACTTTATATACTAATAAATAGAAGTACACAAACAAACAAACAAACACACACACGCCCACGCCCACACCCACACACACACACACACACACACACACATTACTTAACCATTTTACACTGGCAAGAAAAGACACAATACTACATGCACTAAAGCATGTCAATCAAACCGCAACTTGAATGTCACTAATGATGAAACGTTTGATTCCCAAAGGATTTAATTGCTTTTTTTTTTTAAACTTTCTTATGCGTCCCGAGAGCTCTTTTACCAACATCAACAATTTGTTTAATATCTACCAGCTTTGAGTAGCTCCTTCGTTTCCTTTTTCTAATGCATTGTGGGACAAAAGTGTCTATCAACATAAGGCTGCTATGATTATTTTTTATTATAGATTAATTGGACACTTATTGTTTTAATAATAGTTTTGTCTATAAAATGTCAGACAAAAAAGAAATTCTTGTTTTGTTCGAGGAACAATCCAAACCTCATACATATTAATTCAATTAATAATAAAATGTAAATGCAAACATTTGCATATTTACTGTATAATTAGTATAACAGTTATCCAATCAAAATAGTTGCTGATCAATTTTCTGCCAGTCAACTAATCGTTCTACATTAACAGCATACAAAGTCAGTTTTGTTTTTAGTATGCATAGAGGCCGTTTTGAGTATACTTACTTTTGTCACTTTTTTACAGTGTGAACACATGACATGCTTCATCTGCTACAGCTACAGATTAAGCATGAATAATTAATAATTAATTATTCATTTTGAGTCAGTTTTTAAGAAAAAAAATGTAAGTTTCTCAATGTGAATGACAGTAAACTGAATATCTTGTAGTCAGCTTGGGCTTTTAGTGACATTGATCAACATTGTTCACCATTTTCTGACACTAAATGGACCACCTTTTAAAATGCTTTCTTGTCTCTTCCTGTATTTTCAGTAACTTGCAAAATTTTCAAAAAAAGGAAAAACAAAAGTTCATACACAAAACACAAGATGTGCAGCCTTTAGTAGAGCCTCAAACCGTAAAGAAATTCTCTACGGCTGAGTTCCTGAGTTTTAGTTGCTCTGGTGAACTTGTGAAGAGGGAGTTGAAATTCTTGAGGTGGTAATCATCAACTGTACTATCCTACATTAACTCCACCCAGCGGGATTTGATGAAGGGTAAAACAAACACTATGATGTATCAGCTACGTCTACCAATGTGGAGATGTGTGTTACCGTGCGGCAGTGTGATGCTGGCCCCATCGAGGATGGCCTGAGCCAGCAGGTGGTCATTGCTCTCAAAGGCGCTGGCCGCAGCCCGCAGCGCATCCCAGATCTCCTTCCGGCCCTCGAATGCTGGCGCCGTGTCCCAGAACTCATCTCTCTTGCTGCGCAGCTGGCCTTCAGTCATCGGGTAGTCACTTTTCCATTTAGGCCGCTCTCTCTTCAGGGGCTGGTTACGCCCTAGAGCCACTGGAAGGGAGGAAAGGAGAGATGGAGAGAAAGATGTAGGCAGACAGGAGGGTGGGAGGGGAGATGAAGGGGAGGAAGACACACAGAGAATGAGAGTGAGGGTAAGGTAAATGGAGGAAAGAAAAAAAATGAGGAGAGATTAGAGGAACCAACAGACAGGAGAGGTGAGAAGGAGGAAAAGGAGGGATAACACAGAAAATTTAAAAAAAAACAACAAACAAATAGGGAAGGATTGGAAGATGACGGAGAAGGTGGGGGATGAATAAAGGAGAAAGAAGGAACAAGTTAGCATTTATCTGTGAAGCCTCAGTCTTTTATGATTACTCAAGTACACAACAAAGCTTCAATGACAGATAAAACATGTGATATCTGCATGGAGTGCACACACTGAACACAACTGAAGCTAGAAGTGTGATGTTACTAAACCCAGTTAAAATGTTTGGGTTATAGCATGTAACTGTGCTCCATCTGCAGCAGGATGGCTGATGAATAACACCATCTGGATCACCACCGACAAGGACGACAGGTACAGGACAGGTGTACGTGTGTGTGTGTGTGTGTGTGTGTGTGCCCGTGCAACACTCCGACAGAGGCGAGGAGAGAGGAGGATGACGGATCAAGGTGTTGAGTTACACCTGCTGCTGGTACACATGTACTGATGATCACATGGCACACTCTGATAACACCAACCTTCAACTGACTGTTTGTAGTAAATAAGACCTCTAACTGACAGACTGTTTCCACTTACTTTGGCTTTTTCCCCTGTTTGGTTGTGTATAATGCCACAATTCAACTGTACACACGAGTTACACCATATTAAAAAGAGTATTCTGTTCTAAAATCATACCTTTATAAGCACTTTACAGCCCTTTTTAATCATTTTATATTGTTTACTTTACTATTTGTCAAAAAGCTACTTTTGCTCAATGCTGGATATCTTTATATTGTTTATAAATACATTTTTTTTTTATCACTTTCTACCATTTTTAGTTCTGTCATGTAAAGCACTTGGCACTGAAAAGTGCTATATAAATATAACATTTATTATAATCATTATTATCATTGTAAAATGGCTCATAAACCCACCAGATTATGGCACTTGCTTTGTTGCGGGGCGGAGGGTAAATGAGGTATTTGATTGACAAAACAAGATAGGATGCAGCTTTAGTGGTGCCTGGTGGGAAATTAAGATGTTGCAGCTGGGGATGCTACGGGAACCGATGCTTCGGTACCAAGCTGAGGCCAAAACGTTGACAGTGCTCATTTTTCATCTTCAGTACTGTAGGTACTGGAGATGTAATTCTTCCTGACAGGGACAGCATCCAACAAGTGTTCTAGTCTGCTGTTAAATGTCAAAAGAAGAAGAACGCTCGGAAAAATAAGCTGTTGTTCTTCCATGCTGGTACGCGTTATTGACAACAGCATGTTGAAGATGGCAAAAAGTGCCACTGCAGCGACAGTCTTGCCTAAACTTGTCAAAAAGAAAAACAGTCAGAGCTGTGTCTGGAAGTACTTTGCGTTTGAGGCACATCATCAGGGATTAATAATAAATTTGTTTTAAAAAGTATGCAAACAGTGCCGCTGAACTTTTCAGATGAAAGGAGGAAATACTTGCAATTGACAGACCTCTCTCCACAACACTCAGCACTGGAAAAAGGACTGGCTCCACACATCATCATTTTGCTGTAGGGGAAAAAAAAACACTCTGGCTTGTTTGCACTTTTTTGAACCAATCGCGATCGTCTTGGGCGCCACTAAGTCCAGGATGCAGTGACAGTGCAACTGCAAAACAGTGTTTGGGGGGTAATTTGTTTTGGTGGAACATTTGCACATGGTAGGAGAGCTCTGGCAATAAAACGTCTAAATCCCTGTGAAAGAAAAAAGTAACAGCTGCTAGTTTGTTTCCAATCGTACCCAGGTGCTAATTTGCCATTTCGGTGTATATTTCAGTGTATATTGCTGTTGTTGATTCTCGTCGTGACGGGGCCTTTGAAAATGCAGATAGCGGATATGGTGTATGCCGCCTGCAGCAGGCATCCAATGACAGTGAAGCAGACTACAGGGGTGTGCCATATCATATTGTTCACAATATATCATTGTCATTTTTTTCAAGATAAAAAAAGTAATATTGTGATAATGGAAATATTAGTTAGTTCCAAAAAACTAAGAATCATCAATGGTGTTGAAGTGGTTTGGTTAAAAAACAAACCGAAGTAATATATAAGAAATGGAAGAATATCCTGAAATATCATATTATTTTAGGGCCCCTATAAGACTGCCAACTTACAGAGACAGACATCCAGGTGGTGAATGAGTTTCAATTCATTTTACATTACTGAAATACTAGAATTATATTATTTAATGCCATTATTTCTGTTTGAAACAGTTGGTATTGCTGTGTATCAAGCCATGTTCCACAACATGCAATGACAATAAAGGCTATTGTATTTAGGCTCACGTAATGTAACCGTTTTTATCGCAGTAGGCTACCATCCTGACTCCTTTACCGTTCAGTCTGAGTCATCTGTCATCAAAATATGCACAAAGGATTTATTATTTGTTTTTGTTTTTTGCCTCCGTGGCATCAAATTGTGTATCTAGAATTGTGGAATTTTACTGGTACTGGTAACAACAACCAAATTTCTGGTAAACTCAACAAATAATAAAATATATAAACATCAATGTATGGATTTGGGTTGTTGTATCAAAATGTCAGCAGCAGTTCAATTTAAGAAGAATTTCTGCATTAGAAATATTCTCAAAATAGATTAATAAACATTTTTAAATTATATATTTTTATATATTATATATAACATAATACATTTTTTTTTAGGCTTTTGTTTGTTTGGGTGCATTTTTTCTTATTTAAAAATATTGATACCTGACCTATATAGGATGCCTATGTTATGGTATGTTTCTTGTCTTAATAAAACTGATACTGCACAGCGAACAAAGTACATGCATGGATGAAATATGTCAATAACTAAAATGTCTAGAAAAAAAATCTGAAAAAATTAAGCAATTTATTCTGAAAACAGCATTTAGTTTAGTAACAGTGACTTCCTGTGTATGTGCTGGTACGTTATGGCCAACTTGACTGCTTGGCCGTGTGTTTCTACTCCTGCATTAGCCCACTTTCCAGCTCATCTGTCAGCCCATATTTTACTAATTTACCTTCTGACACTACTAGCCTACTTGCCTACTTGCCTGTCTGTCTTTCAGTAATTCCCAGAAATCCTTAGAGCCTGAGGGATGTATGTATGTAGGCCAGTATGTGCAAAAGATGTTTTTATACTAAAAACAGACACGTTTGAACTCGGTAAACCTAGTTATGACACCTGCCGTGGAGAAAACAGATAAATTTACATGTGTTCAGATCTAATTGCCTTGTCTCTGTCGTCAAGCGAGGTGTCAAGTAACAGCTGTTTGTTAGCATCCATTTTAACACTGCACAGGTTCTTGTTACTACACACTCCTTCACAGATAAAGGGATTTGAAACCTGTTTTAGTGACATCTAGACAGGTAGGAAGTCAAGAATAGTCAAACAAGTCATCAAGACAGATGTAGCGGCAAAATGAGGAAGAAGACATTAAGGAAACCAGGCTGTATCTCAGCATCTCTGAGTGTTCAGTCCCCTCCCCCCAACCCAGCTCTATCTTCCAATCTGTGATTAAAATAACTCACTGGCCAGTAGTGGGACCCTTTCTCAGACCAGACAAACAGGAAACTACAGTAGGAACCCATCTACGGTAACTCCGCTTGATAAAAATCTCTACAGAAATGGTTATGGTTAAGCTGCAGTTAAGATTCGTATTATCTAAACATCACATCCTCGACTCAACTCCAGCAAAGAACACTTTTGAATGTCACAGCCATCTGTAAACTGTCAGTTTTTGTACCAGCCTACACCCAACAGATTAAGTGCAACACGACCAGACGGTTTACCCAGTCATGCAAGTTATAGTATCACCAGAAAATAATTGATATGCAACTAAAAATAATCTTTCTATCATAATTTCATCCACAAAGCACCATGTAGTCAGAGTAGAATCAAATTATAGAAGACTACAACACGTTACTTTTATTGTATTTACTGATCAATAAACAGGAATGCATGAAATGCTGAACGTGCCATTTTGAAGGGACAGTCCACCCCAAAATTGAAAATACAAATCCATCTAGAAAGTTTTGGTTTGAGAGTTGAGAGACGGCACTCAAAGAGCCAAAAAAAAAGTAAAAAAAGAAAAAAAAGAAAGAAAAGATAAACTCATTTGAAAAACTGAACGTCTATTCCTAGAAATCATGACCGGGTTTCTGGGGCTGGGTATTGTTTAGAAAATTACACTGCCAGTATCAATAGTACCCTCAAAGTAATACCGATACTAATAGAATATTTCATTTGATACTTATTTGTACATGGTGCTGCTTTCCACCCTTGGGAGTTTTTCTCACGTTTGATGACGTACTCTACCAGCCCTACTGGTTACTTGTGGTGAGCAGTTTCATGCAGGAACTATTTCTTTCGACCAAACTACACCCACCAAATGTATTACCATCCAGAAGGAAGCGTGCGTCATGAGAGTCTCAAGCTTGTGACTGCGCTGGGCGCCAGCTAAATTGTAACATTAGCACCACTGAGCTAACTAGCACAGTGATATGGTGCTACAATGGATCTGTTTCTGGTTCACATGGTGTTCACACCAGAAACAAACCACAAACACAAACCCAAGTAAACTGCACCAAAGTGGTAAACACTCCAGGGGTCTAAACAAGGCTGGCGTTCAGTCACCATGAACTTCAAACTATTCAGGACAGGCCTGAGTAAAAACAAGCTTTTTATTATATTTTCATCCGCACAGCTTAATTTGAAATGACACTGCTTGAGCCTATCATGCCCCATAACCTAAGGCTAAAGTTCGATAAATACAAAAAACCTAAAAAGTCTGATTCTACTCTGATTACATGGTGCTTACTACTGTGAGACCTTCTTCACCACATGACCGCAGTTAAACTATTAAAAAAAATCACAGTGAAATTATTCTGACATATATTACACTTGCAATACAATTAATGGGAATTATCATTTTTGCATCACAATTTTAATTTTCACAAAAAAAAAATAATGATATGACATTTGTCAGGGTCAAACATGTTTTCTTACATCTGAAAACTAAGATTTGAAAATTGTAGACAAGAACATCTCTGTGGCACTTCAATATAGTGCTGTTTTGTCACTTATTCGTTCTTTATTTTTTTTATTTATTTTTTTTAAGTTATTTTTTTGGCCATTTTGTGCCTTTATTGGATAGTGCAGCTGAAGAGTAGACAGGAAATGGGACAGAGAGAGAGGGAATGACACGCAGCAAAGGGCCGAAGGCGGGAATCGAACCAGCGGCCGCTGCAGAGGACCAACAGTCTCAGCACATGGGGCGGACGCTCTACCAACCGAGCTAAACCTCCGCCCCATTTGTTCTTTATTAAAAGATTAACAACTTCTGTGACTTGGATATTGCACTCTGTCATGCTGTGATTTTAATAATATTTTTATTAATTGTTCAGGCCTAACCAGGTCTAAATATCGTGTTTTAAGAGTTGTCACACAAAGGAGTT
>JAJHUR010093530.1:0-13640 GCA_027495735.1 Lutjanus campechanus | reverse complement strand
AAAAATGAGGGGTATGCTGTCAAAAGAAAGCCCCAGGGGTCATAACAAATATATTAAAAGCAATCTTTTCATGGATAAGGAAGCCTAACAAGGTAACCAAGAGGTAAGAAACAAATTGGATGATAAATAATTGAATTTAGGGTATTTTATGGCTGATTTAAGACACGGGTCGAAACCGACCCGTTAACATAAGAGATGGTATAAGAAAGCTAACACAAGAGGAAGGTTAATGCTGTATTCAGGCAGTTGTATGTGCTGGATGTTTGTGTTGAGGTTGTCATCTGTCAGTTGTAAATATGTTGTCACAAACTGGACCAATGAAAAGCCACCTTCCTCCGTCCTCAGTGTGTGTGGCCAATAGAAAGGTCAGACCTGACTGCAGTCAGGAGCCCATGTGAACATGAAATGTGATTTGGTGAAAATGTTAGCTGCTAATTTGATCCTCACAGCTAGAGGTGCTAGCATTTTAGCATCAATAAATCATTAGCACATTAATTTTCACACATTAGTATAATTAGTGTGAACAAATGAGGCCATTGATGTGGAGACTGGCAGCTTCTGCCAGTTCTCTTCTGCTGCGTCTTCCACTGGCTGCTCTTTGGAAGTGTTAGTGTCCATCCAATAAAAAATCATCATGCTAATAATCACTGATTGATTTTACATTTCCATAAAGGATGGTGGACGCCCAGCAGAGACAGGTGCTTTGGCCTTACTGCAAGAGTTTTTAAAAGTAAAATCTTTTTTTGATCTCATATTTGTAGCTTTTTCATGATTTGAATGCAACACTTTCAATATGCTGCTGCAGGTGTAGAAAGTAGCTCCTTTAGAATATTTCTTTTGTTAAATGACCATGAAAGTTGTAAAGAACAGTTGGACAGGGTCCAGAGAGACCACACTTAATTGAGATCCACAGACAAAGGCAGTTCATATTCACTTTCTGCCTTCCTCTCACTGCAGATGCCCAGTTATCACTGTACAACTGTCAGCTTTCAGTGTCTGAAATAAGTGTAGTTATTTCCATCCACAGTGGTGGGAGGAGAACTCGCTGTCTTAAATGTATACTATGCAATGTATAGACTCAAACAAAAAATGCCTATAGAATATAATAGATATAAGTAACAAAATAAGTTAATGCACCGATCAGGAAAGACAAAAACAAAGGTCAATATCATACAATTGCAGGTCTAAAAATTATGATGTAAAATGAGAAGTTTTTAAGTGCCACTGTTCTTTTGTAATTAATAGTATCTTCCAACTTCCCTTCTACTTTTATTGCAGCTACAGGCCTATTTTAACCATTTTCTTTAACCAACAATTATAATTTACTAGCATAGCAACAAGAAATATCCCATAGGTCTTTTTCATCCATTAAGGCTCATTGGAAACTTGACAACAATGTGTGGCCTGACTGATTGGTTCATTGTCTACCCTTGATGAGTGTGTATTTCATTCATGAACATAGCATGCATGCAGAGAGAAAAAGAGACAGCAGTTATGCACAACAAGAGCATTTTGTTTCTCGTATGATTTAGGTTTTTTTTTTTTTTTTTTTTTTTTTTTTTTCCTTTTTCACCAAAAAAAACATGATAATATAAAGTTTGTCCTTGGAGGAGCTGAAGGAGATTTCTAGGAATGAGTGTGAAGTGAGTGACAACTGAGCCTTTGACATCTGGAGCATCGACTGTTTGGATTTATGTTTGTTATCTGCTTAAAGAAATTTAAGAAGCAGTTTGTCACACCACAGAAACAGATGTTATTAACCACCCAGCCATGTATGAATGATTTAAAAATGCTAAGTGCATGAAATTAGGTCTCAAAATATATCATAATATAATATATCATTTTTCTCTGCTCTGAAATTCTGACACTGAGACAGCAGAACAGACTCACCTCCAAACACCACTACAACCTAAAAACAACCTGAGACATGGACACTCTGTTTAGCAGCTTCATTGGACATGTCCAGACATGATTGAGCTACCAGAGCCAGAGGACGGTGACATTTTCTTTTTTTTTCTTCTGTGTCGGGTTGTTGGAACTGAAGTGAGCTGAAGTGAACTGCTGGGCTGATTTAGACTGAGAGAGTCACTGAAGGTACGTTTGTAACTGACTGTTAGGGAGGGTGAGAGGAGGGGGAGGTGATATCGTTCATGTGTCAGTTTGTGGGACTTAAATTATGTTGGGGGACTATGACTCTGGCACGTCACCAAGACATGTTTCAGGTTTATTTGTTTATTTGATTATTTAAAGGGATCCCCATTAGCTGACGCCAAGACGACAGCTAGTCTTCCTGGGGTCCAGACAATACATACAAAACACAATCATTACAAACTCAATTACTCACAATCTCAATTAAAAGAAAAAAACAACAACACTGAAAGTACTTATTAAAATAAAAACAATAAAATAAGGAAAAGCAACATACCCATCATGTATCACATGATAAAACCTCGCTCAATCAAATAATCAAGATGATATCATGGTGTTGAGAACAAATACATTCTTAGTCTCTTTTTAAAACCAGTTTTTCCCTTAATTTCACGAACCACAACTGGAAGATTGTTCCAAAACACAGTTGACCTATAGAATACAGTCCTCTTCATAGAGTCAGACTTAGGTAGGGGTAAAGTAATCTGTCCACTATTCGCCCCTCTAGTGTAATGTGAATGCGTACACCCAAAAAATCCTGAACACAGAAACTGTGAGCAAGAGTCTTAGTACTTTTATGTAGTACTACTGTAGTACTGCAGTACTTAACTCCACAATTAAGTACTGCATAGATCTCAGTCTTTTCACATGTTTTTAGCAACTATTGTGCAATGTATAATGCATTTAAAAGAAAAATTCCCTTCTTTCTTTACACGATTTTTAAAAAATGAAAAAAAAGATTACTTTTTTAATATTGTAAACCATTTTGGAGATGTTCTGGATAGGTTTTGCACACAAAAGGATGCCTAGGTACACTGATTACTAATTGCCTTGTAAGGCTGTAGTACTTAACCACATCAACTTCAAATTTGGCACACTTGTGAACAAGACATGAGGGAACCGTTTTACATTTATTTATTTTTTTACATGAGGAGTTTCTAAGCATTAAATAGAGGGATGTAAAATCAGGAAGAATAGGCAAAATTAATTCAAGAGAACTGACGTGGCATAGACCTCATTTAGGTCAGCAGCAATAATTGAACCCCTTAACTGGCCATTAAGCCTTAATACAATCACCAGCTGGTGTCCTGTTTTATTATCTGAACTCCAGTGGAACCCTAATACTGGTGGTGGTGGGGTGCTGCAGAGAGGGTGCGGTGGTCTTTGACCTGATTGAACTGTTGTTGGGCTCCATCGGTAATGGATTATGTTGTTTGCTGCTTTCTTCCTCTTCTCCACCTCTGCTGACCTCCATCGCTGACCCCTCGTTCATTCCTGTGGCTGGGGAGGACTGTGCAATCAGGTTGAGCGGATGCTCTGCCCCAGCCCCCCCTCACCCCCTTTCCTCCAGCACCTCCCCGAGGCAGGCGGAGGTGGATGGATTAGCTGAAACGGCCGGCGTTTCTGAAACTGATTATGGTTTACTTAGAGCAAGCGGCGTCTACTTCGAGACCATTCTTCATCACTGCACGCTGATAATATCCAGCCACCACACACAGCGACACACTCAAGGGACAGCCTTTGTGTGTGTGTGTGTGTGTGTGTGTGTGTTGTACTTTATCTAATGCTTCCCCCCGCAGCGCTCTGTGTGTGCGTGTCGGCCTGAGAAGATCCAGTGCTGCTGTGTATTGGGAATGAGCGTCTTTCTCTCCCGTTTGTGAATTAATTTTCTATGAGCTGAGAGTCGGATTTGAACTTAATAGGGACTTAGATGTACACTCCTCCTCCCCGTCTCTTTTTATTCCACATCCGTACTGCCGCACATCACTCACAAACTTGTGTGTGTGTGACTGTGTACGCTCATTCCTCGCTCTTTGACTAATAGTAAGCCAGGCTACGCCCTAGGCCTCCTGTCTCATCCATCCGAGTGTGTGTCTGTGTGTAGAAGTGTGTGTGTGAGATAGCGGGCCGGGGCAGGACGCTCTGTCTCATTTATCTGCTGTTGACGTTGAGTGTGATTTCCTCTGCTGAGGGGAAGCGATGCCCCTGCTTATTAATTATGCCTGAAATATTAAAAAGACTCCATCAAACATGAATTATTAATTCATTTGGCCCAGATCATCTCGGCTAAAGATTTCCAAGACTTGTCATACATCATCTGACGAGGCCGTGACAACATTGCACTAGTGAGAGGCAGGGTGTTATATCCCTGTAAACACAAGGTGTGTATGTAAGTGTGTGTCTGTGTGTGCGGTTTGACAGAGAGTGAGAAATTACACCTCTGAGTGTGTGTAATACAGACTGCTTTAGAAGACCTCTTGATTCACTCTTGGCTGTAGTTTGATGAGCAATTTTTTTTGACCTTGATAATACGTCTACTACTGTCACCTAGGAGGTCCAATCAAGTCAGCTTTATTTGTGCAGCGCCAAATCACAACAGAAGATATTTCACGGTGCTTTCATGAAGAGCAGGTCAGACTATAATCCTTATGATAGTATTTGCAGAGACTTAAATTCCACCATGAGCAGGCACTATGGGGCAGTAGCAGGAAAAGGAAAAACATCCTTTTAATAGGCAGAAACTTCAAGGAGGGTTCAAGTTTTTGATGATCCTTCAAATGATTTCCAGACACACATTACAACACATTATCTGGTTCTGTGAAGCATGGTGGTGTAGTTGTTCACACTGTCTGTCTTTATGGCTGCGTTCCAATCCACAGTGTACTTAGACTGTACTGCCTGCTCCCTTCAGGGACTGTCAGTTAAAGGAACTTTCCTTGACAAAGTACCTCCATTCGAAAACACTGTGTGTAACTGTGTGTTACCCTGGTAACGTGAACATCTACTGCTACAGTGGAAATTATATACAACTGAAATAAAATATTGAATGTATTGAAACAAAAACGGATACAATTATAAAACTTATTGCACTGAAATGTCTGTAACTTGTAAATACAGTCATCTGACTTCCTAAAGAGATTAATATTATGCCGATTTACAGATTAATGTTATGTCAATTATTTACAGACTATTACCATGTCATATTTATATACAGTACGTCCTCTTTATAAGTGACAGGTAATGTTTAATGACAATAATTTCAGACATATATAAATTGAAAATATATTTGGTATGTATTAAATTGTTTTTTGTTTATTTATTTTAATTAATCATTTTGGTGCAATGACTTATGGGTAATCTTGCTTGTCAGCGTTCTGCAAAGTGAAAAACTGTTGTTCAGTTCTTCTCTACACTGTTCTCTGTTCCCTTTGGACTAAACATGTTGTGCTCATACGGTTTGGAATCTTACTTAACATGGCTGAACCCCTGTGGTCCACTTCGCAGTGAACTTCTAGGCAGTGGGAAAGTTCCCTATGTGTCAGCCCTAGTGAGCTACTCAGGGTATACCCCACTCCATGCCCCCATAATACCTAATTATCTGATTGTAAGGTCTTAAAGGAACCATATCTCATTAATATGTCAATTTACATCTTACCTAAAATCAGATGAAAATATTAATTCAAATGTCAACTTGTTTCATACATAACAGAGATAAGACCAGGATGTGTTAAGCCTAGTTTAGCACCAGGACTGGAAGCAATGCTAGCCAAACTTGGTCAACAGAGGAAGAAACAGACTTTCCAAAAACTCACCTAACTCTGGTTTAAATTACTATTAAAAGCTATTTATACTTTTCAATTCAAGTACATTACCACAGAAATGTGTCTGAACAGTGACATTTCAAAAGACAATGGCCCTCATCCAGGAACCACTCGTACTAACAGATTTAATCTCAGGTATCAAGGTCGTTTTTTTTTTGTTTTTTTTGTTTTTTATCATTATACAACACAGGTTTGCACAATAAAATGAAAGTTCCTTCATGCTATGAAACTGGCTGATCTGAGTGGGTGGTTGAAAGAGCACTGTTGACCACCTCTCTTTGGTCCAAACTTCAGCTTCTTTTCCCATGCCTTTGAATGTATTTCTGTAGGGAGATCAGTGATACATTATAACAAAAGCTCAGCATGTTATCATCATCATGGCTCAGAGTTTTTTTTTTTTTTAGATTATATTTGTACATTTCAGAACAGCTCAGTAGCTTTCAGGAATATTCTCTGACTCTGACAGCTGCCCCTGGGTCTTTCTCTGTCCATCACCTGCTGTAGGCTCTAATATTATCCTGTCTAATATCTCTGACTGTCACATCCCTTTCACTGCCTCTCATATTAGTCATGGACCGCTTTGCTTCCGAAAGATATTTTTTAGCATCTAACCTCACGTTGAATCATTCTCTCTTTGCATCTGTCACGGTGCAGCGCTGCTCTGATGACATGTCGTCGGCAGTTGTACTATTAATATTTTCTAATTGTTTTGGCTCCTCTGATACCACTGCACTGACACTGCTAAATATGTTTGCTGATTTCTGACTACAGGACATTTTATTCTCATTTTTGAGTGTAACAGGTCACCTTATATGGCAGTATTAGGGGCATCAGTGTTAATGATGAATTCCCACAACCATACTCCTCCTCATCAACTGATGGTATTCACCAGGCTGAAACAAGTTTGTTCAATTCAGAGAGATTCTTGAATCTGACTTGGAACACTTGTACTAACAAGTCTCAAAGAAAGAAACCAAGAGAAGTTTAGGATAAGACGTTAAACTGAGGTCCTGACTCACTCTAGTCGTTAAAGATACCGTGGCACTTGTCACAAAGAGTTGGGGGCTCCCCAGGGTTCTGGCAAAATTCCCAAACAGGCTCTCTCCATCTGGCCACCTAATCACCCCCCAGTGTAATTGGCTCCATGTTTCCCTCCCTCTGCACCTCAAACTGATGTGTGGTGAGTGTTCTGGGGCATAATGGCTGCCATGCATCACCCAGGTGGGTGCTACACATTGGTGATGGTTAAGGTGAGCCCCACCCCACCCTTCACTCTGAAGCACCTTGCATATTCATCATAATGTGGTGCATACATGTAATCCATCATCATCCCTCTAAAATACAAATCACAACATAGTATTACAGGCATTTCACTGTAAAACCAAATGCTCAAATTAATTATTTGAGTTAAGTACTGAAACTTAACTTTGTTTAGAGGTTCTACTAACTTAAAAATGTTTAGTGCCATGTTTCTTTTGTTTTTATTAAACTCAATTTTTGATTAATAAGGGAAATAAGGTCCCTAAAACACAAATATTTTAAGAGATTTAAAAATATATATTTCATTTATTATTATATTGAGTTTACTGAACATGAGATAGCAGTTTTTTATACTTAAAATGTATCCCTTTCCTTTACTTATTGCAGTGAGAGGGGTGTTGCAATTACTGAAAATATTTGAGGTGGCTTTATCAGTAATTTTAACTGTGATCAAAGAGTGCATGTACCGCAAAATATTTAAGTATATCAACTCAAGAAAATGTTGGCATCTGATTGCCTCAGTTCTTTTGAGTGCTGCTAACTTATTTGGATTTACAGTGAATTTGTTTTCTTTCTTCTCTGAAAATTTATCTTGAAATAGTAAAAATGCATATATGATATCAAGTGTGTCAATAAACAACCACAAAAGTCTGAGTGAAAATAAACATTCAGAGCTGTAATTTCAAGTCAAGTCAATTTTATTTGTATAGCATCAAATCACACCATTATCTTTTTCAATTCCCACCACAAGCAAGCACTGAGGCAGCAGTGGTGAGGAAAAACTTTGTTGTAACAGGCAGAAACCTCAGTCAGAATCAGACTCTGTGGTGAAGCCATCTGTTGTGACTGATTATTAGAAAAATCTAGTTCAGAAACCAGCTGATTTAGCTGTTTAGACTGTTTTTCAAGACTGTGTAGATGAGGCAGATCTCAGTTTGATTGACATCTCCCTCAGGAGTACCCAAAGTACTGCTGTGGACAGGATCTGCAGCAAAATGTATATTAGACAGTTTAAGTGTACACTATATTTAGAATATTTTCACAGCTTTACTTTACAGACAGCCTTTTCTAAAAGGAAACTGAAGCCACCATCATTCAAATCCTCCAAACTCCATTAAAAAAAATCACTCATTTTAACTCCCAGAACATAGAAGTTGCTGGTGTGCTGCTGCCTCGATCACTTAGTTTGTTTGTGTCATTGTGCGACTTTGGTGTACTGTTTCTTTGTCAAAGGAGTCTGAAGTGGCTTCAGTTCCCCTGTCGCTGAGTTGACTCAGACTCAGAGGCAGATTAAGCAGAAGCAGAGGGATTTTGCAGCATCTACTTAGTGGCATGACTGACTTTAAGTCATGATTTTTTATGATCAATTTGCAGAATTATTTGCACAATTTTTGTAATAAATGTCTCAACATAACCATGCCCAATTCAAGTCCAATATCAGGAAAGTGTACAAAAACTTTAATGCCCATATTTTGAATTTGGATTAAAACTAATTTCTGTTGTTGTTTTATATGCATATAATACATGCATAATACATACATATACATAAGACCCTGAATTAACTGATCAGGCATCAGCTGCTTCAGCTCTGAAGGAAACAGATATGCAAATAATTGATTTTATAATGCACCTTGAATAATCGGCATACTTACAAAATAAACAGTGTAGAGTGCAAGTGTAGGGTGATTGGTAGTTAAGTAGTACAGGAGCAGTGATGATTGTGTAATATGTGTGTGTGCATATAGATGAAGCATCCACCTTAATGTGTTTGCAGGCGGCCATGCAGAACCTCCTTCATGTCTGGTTATTAGTTTGGAGATCTGACAGAGATCAGCAGAGGTCCTGCCAGAGCGAAACTACATCCTCCACACGGAGGATGAATGGTCTTGTTGCAGAGCCTCTTAGTCTCTATTGTTCATGCTCTACAAGGCCTCAATGACAAAGGACAGGTTATACTGTATAGATGGAAATGGAAAATGTTCTTGTACAGAAGAGCCCTGAACCTGGAGTAGGGCTCCCACAGACATGCAGGAATAGAAGTGCTGTATTTTTTATAACAAAACACTGTTTGCCTATTTTGAAATATGTAATCTCCCCAAAGTCAGTGTTGTAGATGCACTGTAAAATCAGAATTGATTCTACAAATGCATGCCCTTTTTTTCTCAAACTGATTCAGAACCTGATTTTGGTAGGTGGCTTTTAGAGAAATTTGTGGTTTCCATCTGCTGGTACACCAAAGTCAAAGTACAATTTTTTTTCTTTTTTGACAAACTTTCACCACATGCTTGTGAGAGCCACAAGGAAATCGAGAGTATTATGACACAGACATGGTTGGTTTTGGTCTTTCACAATAAGAAATACTAATGCAGTGCCTGTTTGTAAGACATGCCTGTTCAGAGCAGGCTGTAACAGTATTGCTACTCACAGTGTTTTGCTGCTAGGGAGTTGTTTGTAGTATAGGCCACGTCCACAGTACACTTTGAACAAGAGTTAAAACTTTAAAACTTTTTGGAATCTAAAAAAAGTCAACTAAAATAACCTTTTCCAGCTTGTTCTTTACCAAATTTTGTGATGATCACTCAATTTGTAGGAGAAGAAGCGAAAAGCACTTTTGGACAAAATCTAAAATGGCAGAAAGTCAAATGAGATGCATATGGGCGTGGCTCATATGGATAGGTTTATCTGGACCCACAGAATCCTGGAAAAGAAAAATCTTCTTTCTGAGATGATTCAAAAGCTACAGGGGAAAACTGAAACGTCTCAGCAATACACCGATTGAATGAATGGTTTTTGAGAAGGACATACATGCAGACAGACAGAGATTCCTTCCTTTATAATAATAGAACAGTACCAGTCTTGGCTAACTAAAACTCCTTGGTTATATCATAACCAAACCTATAAGTAACAGAAAAGAACAAAACATGAATAACTTGGACTTTATTGTTTTCCTGAGTGAGTTAGTTCCTTGTTTTTTTTAAAAAGACATGTCAGTTGATTTGTGAGTTGTGGCAGGTCCCAGTCTTGCGTTTTGAATTGCAGCCCATAATGTGCTTTACTTTGATTGTAGAAATCTGTCTTTCAGTCAGAATAGGTGTTATTTTGTCAGAAAAATGCCAGATACAAAGAGCAGGAGTTTGAGGCCTGTGTGAAGCTTCTGATCCCTGCATGTTTTTACTGATCCGACCTAACTGTCTATGAAACTATGAAAATCATATTCCCTGCCATACCCCCTTAAGGCAGAGAAGTGCTGTGTGTAGTATTTTGAAACAACACACCCCTCTCTCAGGCTAGGAAAAGAAAATTCTACCATGACCACTAGAGGATCCTGGTATGATCTGAAGTGAATATCTCCACTCCAAAACAGTGCATGAGCCTTGCTGTGGTTTAGAAATATCACTGTAAGTCTGCTGGGCAGGCCTGGGGAACACAGACATGTGATGTAAGATAAGATAAAATGTATTCCCCACAAGAGGATCAATATGTTTTATTCTTTTGTAATGATTAAGAGCAGACATTCAAGGTAAATGTGGCAAGGAATGGATAGTGCAGTTTTGATTGGAAAAGGAAAACGATGTCAGTCACGTATTCGTCTGTTCGCCTGTCCAACCATCGCCATCTCACTTCCAGCATGTCAAATATGGCAGCTTGGTCTGTGGCTCTGTGCGTCAAACTGTGACACTGTAGGTACTCCCCTAACAAAATTTCAGACAGCGCCCCTCTAGCATTATGTTTTGATGTGCCGTTGAAGTCAGGTGATGTAGTGTAAAGAGCGAGGAGGGAGAGTGAATAAATGGGTCTAACAAATACAGGACTTTGACCCAGGCCACCAGAGATTACGTCCTGTCTCAAACTGGTAGCATTGACTTCTTTTTAACACATAACATTGTGGTGTAGGTCCTATGTGAAAACTATAGTTAGCATTGACTTCTTTGTAACTTGCTAAATGTACATAACTCAAGTCATGTAACTAACGTACATATTCATGGATGCATAAACCTAAGCAAACTCCAACCGTTTCACAAAATAGCCACATGCTTATTTTTGTTACCATGACAACAAAGATCACCTAACTCTGATGACAAAGGTCACCTGATTTGATTCTTTCCTGAGCTTTATTTTGAAAGTCTACCTGGATGTTTCATATTTATAATTGCTAATTTGACTGTGGAGTCCTGCTTTGAATGTTTAAGCTCCCCAGTGGATGAATGATTTTACTAACCCCCTACCTTTCATCTAAGCTATTCACCAACACATTTCTTTGTCTCTTTTTCTCAGAAAACATTTGACTGATCTTCAGTGAATTTATTTCAGTATAGTATACACATGCTCCTCGGAGGGGAAACCTCTTTCACTTTGAGCGTTCTTGAGCTTTTCTGTCTTAAAATCGAACAAGCAGATTGTCATGTAATTAGCTGAGCATACTCATGCAATGAACCAAGAAGGTTTTTCCGTTGAACACTTTGCTGTGAATATCAACAGTCCCCTGAATGATTCCTAACAATATTAGCCTCTCCTCTCATTCCGACATTATGCCAGAATTTCTGCTTGTGACCAATATTTGGCCTGGTTTTCATAAAAGGTGGCTGTGGCTATTAACACTTCCACCAATACACAATATTTTGGTGACCTTTCTTTTGATGCCACTGTCAAAGCAAAATTACCACCACCAAACACAAGATATCCTGAAATCTAGCAAGCAAATTGACATGAGATTTGTTGAGCTTATTCATGCTCCTACAGTAAGGAGACGAACCATTGAGATTTTTATTTTGAACTCTTTGGTCCTGAGCAACATATTAGGAAAGTTACAGGTCAGATTGTGGTCATTTTTGCTGTAAATACCCCAGAATGATTCCTGAAAATGTTAGTGATCCCGAGGCCTTTCCTCTCATATCAACATCATACCAGGATTTCTTCTTGTGACCAATATTTGGTCAGGTTTCAGTGAAAGGTGGCCATGGATATTAACACTCTCCAAAGAATGAAAGCTCATATTGTGGTGACCTTTCTTTTGGTGCCACCGCCTGAGCAAAATTACCACCTCTGCACACAACCCAATCTCCTTGAAATGAGGTTTATACAGTGCAGATTAGTTCTGAAGGAAACATAATTTCTCCCTGGATGATGTTAACTGGCTACACTTTTCTGTAATACAGAAATTTGTAGGGAGGAGATGGATGACTTTGACACTGGAGACAGAGTTTTCATCTGAGGCTGCATTTATGCAACAAAAGCACTTGATGAAGGTTAGAGCAAGTTTGTGGTTTTGTAATGTCAACAATAAAAGTTCCTCCTGTCTTATATTTCAAGTGACTATTGACTTTTTTTAATATTCAAGCAAATCACAATCTGTCCTTGACACTGATCAAGTGCCTAAACACAACCATAAAAATATTAGTAATGCTGTAGTCTCTACAAGAAAGCAAAAACAAACATTGTAGAAAAACACTATACAGAAAACTTTGAAACATTCAGAAAAAAAGTTTAGGTAACACTTTATAGGTCCCCTAATTTCATGGTAAGCAGGTGGTAATTACCAAGTAACATATTTGAAATTTCTTAAAAATTACCGTGAGTACGGTTTTCATGTAGTGGGTGGTAATTATGAACTTGTGAAATTTCTTTGACTTTACCTGCAAATTACCCCCTGATTTCATGGCAAGTATGTGATAATTAATTAAACATGATACTTGCCAACTATCACATATTTACATATTTATAAAATTTTGGCTAAATTTGCAGGTACTTTCAAAGAAAGTTCAAATATGTGAAAATGTGAACTTGCTTTGAAATGACACCTGCTAATAATCACATGCTTACCATGAAATTTGAGAGTCATTTGCAGGTAAATTCTTAGAAATGTCAAATATGCTACATAGTTATTACCACCCAGTACATGAAAATGGTACTTACTAGTTATCACATACTTCACTATGAAATTTGCGGGCAATTTGGAGTAGAACTTTAATCTGGCCTGAAAAGTTGAGGCCCAAGCCTGACAAAATTCTGTTTGAACCCGACCCGAACCCTCCCTCAGTGGCATATTTCAGCCCGAACCCGATTACAGCCCGACATTTTTCTTAACAAGCTTCCCTCCATGCACCAAACAGTAGGAGATGGCAGTGACAATACAGGGGGAGAATTTGAATTGGTAACTAATAATGATAATAATAATAATAATAATAATAATAATAATAATAATACAGCCCAAACCAAATGTAAGCTCATGAAATATGCAATTTCTATAGAGGTATTGCTATGTTTCAGAGCAGGAGAAGCTTGTGAGATAGACAGCACAAACCATGATCTTCTCCTAAACCTAGCCTTAGAAAATCCATTTTTATCATGGTGTGAGGAGGATTTCAGGCTTCAGACTCTGACTGGAGCTCAGAGTGAGCCCTCTCTCTTCCCCATCTGAGCCAAACTGGCCTGCTCTCCTGGACATCATTTATCCTCCGTGTCTGACATGACAGCCATGATGACGAGACAAGTGCCCCATCACTTATACCATTCAGTGCTGCAGAAGAAGCGAGTGTGTGTGCGTGTGTGTGTGTGCATGTGTGTGTTGGGGCAACCTGAATCAGGCTAAGGTCAATGAGTGTTTGAAGCCGTCCTCTCCATCTCTTCCCC
>JAJHUR010093529.1:0-45789 GCA_027495735.1 Lutjanus campechanus | reverse complement strand
ACGAGGAAGCTGACCTTCACATCCTCACCGGAGATCGTATCGATCTGGACATTCCCATGAATTACCCTAATGTGTGTGTGTGTGTGTCTGCGATTACATCTACTCAGGTGTGTTTCTACTGTATGTGACTCTCTCTCTCTCTCTCTCTCTCTCTGTGTGTGTGTGTGTCTGTGTGTGTGACACAGGAGTGAGAGGAAAGAGAGGAAGCTAGTAGCTGCTGGCTTGCCCACATGAGCATCCAGGAGTTATCTGTGCAGCCAAGCTGAGACAGACAGACAGAGACTGTGAGGGAGAGGATAGAGGAGGAAGGTGAGGGAGGGAGGCAGATACTGAGGGAGGGAGATACGGCAAAAAGGGCAGAGATACTGAAGTGTGGGAGGGAGATAGACAGGAGGGCTCGGCAAAGATAGAGAAGGTAAACTACAGCTATACTTAGGTAGGAAAACAGAGCGGGGAAGGAAATGATGGAGGGAGGAGAAAATGAAATGAGGTGGTTTGGTTGAGAAAGAAAGAAGGGGGGATAAATTTGTGGAGAAAAATTTGGTTGATGAAATGTAGATTTTAATAAAGATTCATTACACATGGATAGATTTACGTAGGGATGCACTGATAGGTCCCTAATAACTTTCAGGAAAGCTTAAACCACATTCATGATAATATGCTGAAGGACCTCTGATTCACAATTTTTGCCTTTTTTTAAATGCATCCACACCGACAGCAACGGAGGCCAGAGGCAATATGTTTTTGGGCCATCCCATTCTTGTGAGGGTGTTATCTCAACAATGCCGTGGAGGAACTTGACAAACTTGACACAAATGACCACTTGGACTTAATGATGAACTGATAAGATTTGTGATGTCAAAGGTTTTGGGCATCATCCAAGAAAAGTGTTCATTTCTCTGAAATGCTTGTTTGTAATCAGTTTAATTAGATGCTATAAAAAGGGCGGGGTTTCGTGTCATAAGTGACCACTGAGCCCTACTCATGTTTGGTGGAGACTAAACTGACTCACTGGACCAGCATGTCCAATATGCCTTGCAGGAGGGCACGTCCCAACTTTGATAATCTGTGATTGATTGGCTGTACCCTTCCAGGCATTCCAGGCTTCTGCAAAATGCTAACATTTCCCTGAGTATGATGCTAACCGGCAGTACGAATGAGTATTGATCAGGAGAAGAGCGACTTAGCTACAGCCAATGTTGTGTAAAATCTGTTTCCCCATCGATATGCCTCATGTCATCCATAACTCTACCCAGAGGGCTTTAGCAGCTATTGTAAGTAAGTTAATAAGAAACGTGAGTTATGTATCCTTCTATAACCCAGCTACCTGTCTTCAAAGCCAGCAGCCCTAACCCGCATGTGAACGGCACCCACCCCCAGCTGGTGGACCAGGCACTGCTCCCCACAACTGCCGGCCCAGGTGCAAATCTCCCTTTGTACTCTGCCCCCCGAGTCCTCATCAGGCATAGGTGCAGTCACTTAGTGTCCACAGCAGCTCCCCTCCCTGACCACAGTCACTCATTTACTGTAACCTCACACCAGAACACCCCACAGAAGAACAAGACAGATAACCGCAGGCTCCATTTGTGTTGTGATATTTAAACAAACCATCTGTCAACAGGGAAATTAAAGCCTCTTGTCTATCTCTTGTCTCTTGAGAGAGCTCCAGTCAGCTCACAGTGAGGTCTGTGAGTGCGACTGGGTGGCTCGCAGGGGTTAACTTGCTGTCACACCAGGTGGGTCTGGGTGGGGTTAGGGTTAAGGTTGGAGTGAGATTAAGGTTAAGAAAAACAGACTTCGACACAGGGAACAAAAACGTGAGCTGCTGTGGTTAAGTCACTCTTATCCTGACCCTGCCCAATTTGTTGCGCTGGTTAGCATCATAGCCATGTCAGTGTTAGCATTTAGGAAATGCATGGAAGGGTATCACCAATCAGAGCCAGTTCAGTCTCTCCCGCTCACAACTGAGTTGGCCACATGTATGATGGTCCCTGATCTCTACTGCGCAGATTCTGGCTCCAAATAATGTCGCCAGCGGAGGATGGCTGCGCTCATATCTGGGATATTTTAGCTTCATTTTTGTATAGCAGAAGGAAGTGGAGAAGCATCATCCATCTTTATTTATAATCTACGACAGATACATACCATAGTGTTCAGTATTTCTTCAGTTTGAAGCTAGGAGAAAGGCTTTTGTAAGTATATTTTGTCACATAAATTATTCAATAAACCCTTCCTTTTTAACACTCCTGATGGCAGTTTATAACAAGTAAATGTACACTGTTTACAAATAACCTCTGATTAACCTGCCTCCTTGTCATATCCCACCCCACCCTCCTGTCTCGACTTTGAAACTTCAGCCGACATCCTTGTTTAAATATGGCAGAAGCAGGTTTCGTCGAATATCCTCCAGTCTTTGGAGAGATCAGAGGAATTGTGTCCACACTAAGGCTCTCAGCCCCCTGACAGCAGCACACATCTGGAGAGGAGGATTACGAGGAAGTGGAGGAGAAAGGTAGAGGAGGAGGAGGAGGAGCTGCAGGGGCAGAAAAGTGAAAGGAGGTGTGGATTAAAGGGGGCAAGCTGCACAAGTTTGAGACATAAGGAATAATGCTGTGGTTCTGTGAAGTCAGCATATCCTTTATCAATTGGGAGGTCGGCCATGTTGGAGACACTGAACGTAAACAACACATCCAAACTCACAACTGTTCCTGTTGCTGTCTTCAAAAGGGGTCATGTTTACCGTCTTCATGAGAATATAACACCCCCTCTTGTGGTACTAATGATCTTGTAAGTGAAAGTTTTCTGAAAGCTCTAAGTTCACATGACTTTAATGTTGTAATTACAAGTCCCATTTGAAGGCAGCAACTTTGCTCAAAATGATTAGTTTTTGTCAACCGAATAAGCTAAACTAGTTTCTTATCACTTAACTTTAGTTGGAGATGAGCGTTTTAATCTTTATATTTTCATAACAGATCAGCATTTTGATCCAAAAAGTTCAGCTAGTAGATGATCAGACTCAAAATCCTCAAAATCTTAGATATTGAGTTAAATGTTGAGTATGTAATGATTAGTTGATCACCTACCATGGCTTTCACAATACACATGTCATAAATTAGCTGATACTGAGCCTCTCTCACCATCCACGCAGCGTCTGGTTATAGACTTGCACACCTTTGTAACATTTAAGGTCTTCAGCAGTTTATGGGCTTGATGAAAAAACGGGGTTGTTCACTATGTTGGGATTGGAACCAGAAGGGAAAATTGTCGAGTTGTCATTCAAAGATGGAGCCAGCTTGTATGAATCTTCACCTTACCCTCTAGACTGCAGACTCCATCACGCTTGTGTGACAACCTTGCTCACACCACACTGAAGTGTTCTTCTATGTAGGATCCATCTTGTCCTCACATTTCAAAGCATCCAGCAGGACATGAGCAGACAAACTTTCTGTGCAATCCACAGTTTTATTTTGATGTGTGATTATTCATGATTTATTTTTTCATCAACACGATGCCTATAATTGTGGCATAAGCACAGCAGTGTGTGTGTGTGCGCGCGTGCGCAATGGGATCAGATTAAGAAAAAGAGAGAAAGGAAAAAAGAGAGCACTGATGGCTGCACTCAGATCAGACAGTATTGACAATCGGAGCAGAGAGATTTAAGTTTAGCAGTGAAGTTGCCTATTGGCAGTAAATGTACAGTCTGTCCACAAAAACACAGCAGATAAAAGTTCAAAAAGTTCCCATGGCTTGTTTCTGAGATTAAACCAGAGGAGCGTGAGCTGATCCTGAGCAGTGGAGCACACTCCGCTCCGCCTCGGATACAAAATGTGGATAAAATTTTCAGTGCTTTTTTTTTTTTACTGGGCAACCAGTGTCATGTTTATGCACGTCTAGATAAACGTCACAGTTTGTGTTTACGCCTGTCAGACACAGCTGGAACATGAGACGCACAGAGCTGGTGTAGACAACTGCATAGATTTAAATGAGAGTGCTTCTGATGCGAGATGTGCGAGTGAAAAACGAGTCTGAGTTGCTTGCTGTAGAGAAAGGGATTAGTTTCTCAAAATATTGCATCCTTTATTGCTGACCAAGTCCTTCTCTATAAGTTCTAGCAACTTCCACACATTTTCCTGAACTTTTCCGTGTTTTAGACATCCTAAAGTAAAGTAAAGGCTTAGGTTGAATGTTCAGCGTGTCATCCAGTCTGTTGTTTACATCCCAGTACCACCAAAGAAGCCACTTATCCGGGTTACTGACTAAACCGTGACGTAGGTGCAAACACTCTATATTCAAGTTTTCTTTTGTCAGTTTTAAGCTGGTTAATCAATAAACAACAGTGAGGAAGCAGTATTCTCTGTCTTTCGGTCTACTTTTTTCTCCCACTCTCAGATTAAGAAGGTTAGACACCATGGTGAGTTTGCCAAGTCTATGACTCACACTCTAACACACACACACACACACACACACACACACACGATTTGGGCTGCACGACTCAACTGCGGGTGGTTCACCAATCAATAGTCTATGCTGAATGACTGGCTGAAGGCTGCGGCATTGACGAGTGCTTGCGTACATTCATGATTCATGACTGTGTGTGTGTTTTGTCAGCATTACTGAACGTGCAGGAGACGAGTGACGGCGGTGAACTTTGGACAGCACAGTCATCCTTTAACAGCCTTTAAACTACAACTAACGCTGATGACGTTTCTTCCACAACTTTTCATCTCAAACCCAAATTCCCATCAGCCCCTCCTCTTCCTTCCTCTCTCCTTTCATCTTCTCTCGCTCATTATAATTTTGTTAATATACATATTCTAAATCCTCCACCATCACCCAATGCCTTTCTTCTCCTCCTCCTCCTCTTCACCCCCTCCACTCCCACTCCTTGAAAGCCGAAGAAATCAGGACAGTTCAGCAGCGGAGGGGTTAAGTGGAACCCGGCCTTGTGATTGGCTGCCGGCCGGCGGTCTGAACCAGCCTACAGAAAGAGGTAACCAGGCAACCTCAGAGAGGGAGAGGAGAGAAGAGGGGGCAGAGGAGCGAGGAGGGAGAAGAGAGAGAGAGAGAGAGAGAGAGAGAGAGAGAGAGAGAGAGAGAGAGAGAGAAGAGAAACGCGCTGAAAGAAGCCTGGCATAGTTTTGTGGGGATTGTGGAAAAAGATGTAACGAAGCTTGTGAGCGCTCTCCCCGGGATGGAAAACTGGATTACTGTCCCTGCTGAAACACATTGTGGATGTCTGAATAAACCAGGAGGAGATACACGCCAATGAATGGATTCTAAAGCCTTTTCACAAAATGGGAACTAACTGTGCTCTTTTCCGCTGTAGTGCAAAGGTAAGTGCGCCAAATGCAAACAGGCTGAGCGGATGTCGTCCCGGTGTGCACTTTTAACATCGGTGTGTGGTAGTTTAGTCTTTAGGAGCCTGTGGATTCACTGCCTCTATCACCGCAATGAATTATCTATCGCTGCTGCTGCTGCTGCTGCTGGTGCATCGGGATTTTAGCGTGTATGCGCGCATGTGTGTGTGTGTGTTGGACCGGTGTGGGGGGAGTGACCCCCTCCGTGAAACATAGTAGTCAGGGGTTGTGTGTTTGAGTGTGTGTTTATGCGGGATGTTAGGCGGGAGGAGAGACAGTGCTTTGCTGCATTTGGCAGCTGTCTCCCCGGCGTGCGTTTCCAAGGGCGCCCTTCTCTCTCACACTCAGCACCAGATTATCCGTAGTGTTTTTTCATACAAGTGACAAAACAATATCAAGTTTTTATTCCTTTATCAGAAATCAGAAATATCTTTGCTGTTTTATATGCATGTGCTTCCCCTGGCTTGGTGTACGCTCCTCTGTCTCCAACGAAAAACATATTAGAGAGTAGATTAGCCTCTCTGGTAGTAGATGGTGACTTTATAGTAACCTCATTACACTGCATGCTATTTTTTCAACTCTTTGAACTTAAACAAGTATTTGTATATCTATTAAGTATGTTTTGTGACCTTACTGCACTAATCCTAATGGGCTTTTTGAGTTTTCAATTAATTTAGAGCTACATTGATCAGTAGTCCAAATTTATCACCAGTAAACTGAATATCTTAGGCTTGTGGGAAACAGTGATCAACATTTTTCACAATTTTCTGACATTTTATGGATCAACCAACTGATAGATTAGTTGATTGATAGATTAATTGATGATGAAAATAACCATTAGTTGCAGCCCTACTTTGTATACCTCATCAGTAGTGTTTTTGTGACCTTACTGCACTAAAGCCTAATGGGTTTTGTAGTTTTTACTTTCAAGCTGCAACGATTGCCAAAATTAATTGCCAACTGTTTTGATAAACAAACAGAACAAAACATCTGAGGACGTCATCTTGGACTTTGGGAAACAGTAAACAGGATGTTTCACTATTTTCTGACATTTTATTCACAAAACAACTAATCGATTAAATGATCGACAGATTAATTGATAATGAAAGTAATTGTTGCCCTACTTTGTATACTTACTCAGTTGTGTGTTTTTGTGATCTTACTCAATCCTAATGGGCTTTTTTATATTAGAGCTGCAACAATCAGTTGATTAGTTGCCAACTATATTGGGCTTTGGGAAACACTGATTAACCATGTTATTTCACATTTCATAGGGCACATCACTAATCGATTAATCAAGAAAATAATAATAGTTATGGCAGCCCTATTTTTACTTTGTTACTTTATTTCATGGTTCTTTACGCAGAGGTTGGTCCCTGGTGTGTGTGGTTTGGTCCACTTTGCAGGGTTGACTCACAATGGGAGTGAAGTGAAATGAAGTGAGACTCACGTACAGTGGAGGTTACACGCATGTTGAAGTGTTAGTGTAGAAATACAGTTAATGGTGTGTGTAGGCTATAGCTGCTTCTCAGTCACTGGGTTTGGGTTGATGGAGAAAGGGGGGGAGCGACAGATAGTTGAATGGGAGACCTGGTCAGTTTGCTTTGGGGGGCCCAGCCAGGCTCCGCTGCAGCTAAAAGCCGCATTAATCATGAAGCTGTGGTGCTCTGCAGACCCTCACTCTCTCCCCTCTCCCTCTCTTTCTTTCTGTCTCGCACACAGCCTGCATCAGCTTATATATGTAGCTGGTGTATGTGAATGTGTGTGACTAGGTTATATATTTTGTCTACATGTTTAAAATGGGAGTCCATTTGTAATAAATCATCAATCCATGAGTATTTATGAGGTTTTGGTACGGATGTAAATGCAAGCTGGGTGTAACCGAACCACCTGGATGTGTGTATGTGCAATAACTGTTCTTTTATTCTGAGGTCCTGTCAGTTTACTTAGGTATGTGCAGTTTGCACTCCTCTTTAGGTATATTGCACTTGATGTCAGATGGAAACACTGTCCTTGTACACTCTGTAGTTACGTGTGTAAAAACACTCTGGTAAAAGCAGAAGTACTGATTCAACTTCTTTACTCAAGTCAAAGTAAAAAAGTACAGTTTCTAAAATGTACTCAAAGTATAAAAGTAAAAAGTACCTCTCTGAAGGACATTTCTACTGGCAATTCCTGTGCAACTGAACTTCACCTCTTCTCCATGGTTGAGTTTCCCTCTCTGTCTGTTTCATCTTTCACGGTCGTTTTCGTTTTGCTGCATCTGTCTTGCGTGATATGCAGTGATGGACTGACCAAGGATCTTTTTTTATGTGTTATTGTCCCATCCATTTAGGTTGAAAACAGTGTTGGGAAGGCGGAGTGCAATGATGCAAGATAAAAACAATCAATAATTCTCTTCAAATGCATTAAAACTAAGGTTTGGAGCTAGAATCGAAGATACAAGCGGATATTTATGTTAAAATGTAGGGAGTAAAAGTAAAAGGTTGTCATAAAAAATAACACTCAAGTAAAGTACAGATACCTGAACTCTGCCTCAGTAGGGTAACAAAGTATTTGTACTTGATTACTTACCATCTCTGCAAGTAAAACATACATTGACATCATGACATATAATGAATCTCCACAAGTTAAACCACTTCTCAAAAAAGTACCTCAAAAGTGCTTTAACACACTTATTATACAGTACATGAATCAGTAATCCCTCCTAACGAGTACTTTTGGTAATTATTGTTAATACATTTTACATTTATATACTTTTTGCTGTAAGCGTAGAAATTTGAATGCAGGACATTTTATTTTTAATTAATTAAATCTGTGTTGTGGTGCTGCTACCAAGCTGAAGGATTTGAAGATTCTTTCCACTACTGCCAAACAGCCCTCTTACTTCTGCCTGTATGGGCCCAGCAGGCGACTCCTGGGTGTCATAGTAACGCACACAGCATTGTGTGGAAACTGAAAGAAAAGTCTGTTGAAGGGTCTCTTTCTCCTTCTTTCAGTCCTCATCTCCGTCTGCTCCGTCTACCGTCTCTGCTTTCCACCACCCCCCCACCCTTTTTTTTTTTTTTTGCTCATTCTCTGTCACTTTCCACAACTCAGCCTGCCTCTTACAATTTATGTTGTCCCATGCAGGATAGTAGGTCCTGTGTCTGTGTGCTGTATGACGGTAGACAATGCTGTTTGAATGAATGTTGGACTAAGCAGAAAAGAGCTCTTTGAGGCATCAGGAAATCATCGGAAGGCAGAGCTTACTGCTCTGGTTCCTAAAGCTTTCAACAGCTTTTGCAAAAGTAAGATTCTAAGTCTGAATTTATATCTCAGCTGAAGACATGGTGTGCCTCTAATATTTGGAAAGCCTTCTTTTTTGCTCTTTACGCTGCACAGAAACTCATCTGACACCATGTAAATGTCAGCGACAACCTGTAAAAAATAAACTACCCACTGCAAAGGAATTACACCAAGCTCGCACCATTTCTTAAACTCTGTCCTGTATAAACTTTGACACATCTGTGAAGAAGTAAGGGTGGCCTTTGGGATACCAGAGCCTGACATGACCCCATCTGGGGTCCATTTGCGAGTCAGGTCCAAATGAACTTTGATTGAACCCAACAGGAGCAAGGAGCAATACTTACTGTATTTTAATCAGCAGTTAAGGGTATAACAAATTAAAGTTTAAGTAACACCTGTTTACACCATCCAGATGTATTGTAATCTCTCACATTGCTGCCTATATTGCTGAGGCACCTCAGTGACACTTGTTGCTATGGATACAATTCAATGTTACAATAAATTGACAGTCTGTTCAAAACGTACCTTCTTGACTCCACGCCGGCTGTGCTTCAGTGGCATTTCTTTAAATCAGCTGTGTTGAAAACAATGAGCAGACAGCTGCAGTGGAATTAAACTTAACCAACATTCACCAAGTTCCCCAACTCTATTACTTTCTTTTGTTTAACTTGACAAGAACAACACAACTCCAAATTCAGATTCCTTTTCCTTTTGGGCCGTTTCAGATGCAGTTTCAGTTGCTTTTGGGTCCATTTTGTACTGGTTTGTTCCATAAAGTCTATAAATTGATGGTACTTTTTAGGTCAGCTACAGTTTTTCTGTAGCAGTGAAACCACCCACTGCGGTGACATTTCGGTCAGCTCCTGGGTGGATATTCTAAATCTTGATACGACCAAAATTACATTTTCCAGTTCAAAGGTGAACTGCTGTGTAAATGCAATTCATGTGTGACTTTCTCCTCAGCAAGGTGCACTTTTTACAAGAGCTCCACAAACCTGTCCTTCCCATAAGCAGAGAAATCATTTATGTTCTGTAACGAAGCATGCAGTCGAAAATAAATTCCTCCATTACAAACTATGTAACCGTTACTGCCCACATCCATGCGTCCTTTGCATTAGCACTGATGTTAAACAGTACACGCTGGTGAAGGTTGTACCTCTTGAGAAAGAGGCAAAAGCAGAGGCAGCGGTATAGACAGTGGTGGTCTGTGCTGCTGTACTGCTTTGTTTAATCCATATACATATACATTTCAGAAAATGTGCAGAAATATGGACAAAACTAACACAGGGTACGGATAGAAGGTTCCATTATGCATATCTAAGGTTAAGCATAAATGAGCCTTCATTCTCCTTTGGTGGTGAGGTGTCCACTTTTCTCCTGTCTCCTCTCTAAGTGAAGTCCAGTGCACAGGTGGTGTCTCAGCACAGCACTGGCTTGTGATTGAAGCTGGGGTTATCTTCTCCTCAGTGTGAGCTGAAGATGCTGCAGAGCACTTTATCCTACATGAATGGACATACATGTCAAAGGTAGATTTTGTATACATTGAAAGAAAACAGTTACATAAGAAGAGAAAAGAAGAAACCCCAGTGAAATGTATGCTTGCTCTGCTGAGGTATTTTAAACAGGCTGTAACATGTTAAATACTATTTGTTCAGTAGGGGTTCCACTGTTACAGAGAAAAGATAGAGGGAGAATTGACTGGCTCTTGGCTGGCTGCCCTTCCCATTGATCCACATGCTGTGCGTGCGTGTGTGTGTGTGACATTCTCTCAGATATAATTGGCATCGAGAATATCTTTACAGCCCAGTGGGAGTATGTGTGTGTGTATGTACGCTATTTCCTGGTCTTTATTCACTGACTGTAAGGGAAATGGGATGTGTGCAGATCAGTATTCATCACACACACACACATAGAAACCTTAAGACACAGGATGTGCACAGAACTGTTATTACCACCAATCATGATTCCTGCTTGAATTCCAGCAGGCACACTAAAGCATATTACATGCACCCACTCACCCACCCACCCACACACACACACACACACCCACACACACACACACACAGAAGGGGCTGTGAGAGAGCAGGGGAGTCCATCCAGAGGTACAGATCGAGCTGCCAGCTAATCTGCCTCTGCAGTCTGTAATCTGTAATCTTCTTAAAACACTCACAATCTGTCCACACCACTGGGATTAGCATCTGCAGACACAACAGCAGTCCACACACACACACACACACACACACACACACACACACACACACACACACACACACACACACACACACACACACACACACAGGCACACACTTCTATCTGCCCTTATATTTGACCGCAAAAAGACTGCTGCGTGGGTTTGGCATGCCCTGCTTGTGTAGCCTGACTTCTTTAGCTTTATAAAGCACTGTGACTGTGAAATGTGATTAATACAGAATGAAATGCTGTATATGGTTACAGTTTACCTATTAGGTCTTAGTCATTGTATATATGCATCAGCAGGAACTGTACAATTGTGTGTTTAAAAATAACAGGCTTGTGGGCTTTTCAGAACACACAACAGCTTGAAAAGTTGATTTTGGAGTCCAAGATGGATCAGAAGACCTTAGATGGTCTTCATTCGGGTTGTTCCGATACCAGATCAGAACATGCCTGTGATATTACCTAAAATGCTGGTATCAATAGTGGTGAGCACACATGTATGAACTGATCTGATGCCACATTATAGGTGGGAAGTAACTAAGTAAAAATACTTGTTAACTGTACTTAAGCATAATTATCAGGCATCTGTACTGTACTTGAGTATTTATTTTTCTGACATCTTTTTACTTTCATTCCCTACATTTTAACACAAACTTTCTGCTCCTTACATTTTTAAAATGTTACTTTTGTTTTACCTCATTTTAGGGGAATTATTGATTAATTATATAATTTGCATCAATGCTGCCTTCTCAACATCTAGACTGATTTCAACCTTAATGGATGGGACAATAACGGATTGATAGAAAAGACGATTCCTTGGTGTATTCATTATCACGCTTGAGAGACAAAACAAACAAAGCAAAAAAAGTGGTAAATATGTAACAAAACTAAACTGACAAGAAGGCAAGGTGATATTCAGTTTCATCAAAACAGCCAGTAGAAATGTCCTTCAGACGACAGCTTTTATATACTTGAGAACATTTTAGAGCCTGTACTTTTTCACTTTTACTTGAGTAAAGAAGTTGAATCAGTACTTCTGCTTTTTATTTATTACTGTATTTATTTTTTATTGAACCTTTATTTAACCAGGCAAGTCATTAAGAACAAATACTTATTTACAATGGCGGCCTGGCTTTTACCAGTCTTTTTTTTTTTACACAAGTATCTGTATTTTGAGTAAAGAATGTGTGGACTTTTGTCACCTCTGTACCACGTAATTTATTAAACATAAATGGGCTCCTGATGCTTCTCAGCAATTTCCTGTATGCCAATTTCCTCCTCCAGAATGGCAAAGTCATGTTCTGTGGCATTTAGGGGTGCATGGTTGTTTTCACTGTTGATTAATCTGTTGATTACTTTCTCAGTTAATGAATTGATTGTTGTTCCCACCAGGCATAAACCAGGAGGGGATCATGTAATCACTTCTGCATGTGTGTGTGTGAGCACGTGTGTGAGTTAGTGAGTGAGTGTGTGCATGCGTTGTGACTGGGACTACATCTTGTGTGCAGCTAATATTGAATACTACTGGACCAATAACTTCACCAATCACAAATGTTCATTCAGACTCAAAGATGAACTGATTAAATTTTGGTGGTCAAAGGTCACGGTGACCTCACGAACACATTTTAGCCCATAACTCAAGATTTAATACGATTTAACAAATATCTAATAGGATAATATTATGAAGTAATGACATTTAATATCCAAAAGGTCAAAGGTCAACTTCACTGTGACATTATAATGTGCAGATCTCTATCAGTCTTCTGCCCTTCTTTGTAAAAAAGTGAAGACGGAATGTTTCTTACTGGAAATTATCCACTGAAATCACTCGTGCATTGTGAGAACTTTTAGGGCTGCAACTAATGATTATTTTCTTCATTGATTGATCAGTTATTTGGTCTATAAAATGTCTGCAAATGGTGAAAAAGTCAAACAGTGTTTCCCAAAGCACAAGATGATGTTCTCAAATGTCTTGTTTTGATCACAACCCAAAGATTTTCACGTTATTGTCAAAAAGGAGTAAAGACAGAAAATATTCACATTTAAGAAAGTGGACAGTTTTTCTACATATATTATATGAGCCTGGACAGACATGGATGTTAACTGCGACTTGACTGGTTCGACCTTTTGATTGCTCTGTTTTATACGACCATTGACAGCTGACTTTTCACTCTTCTTAACCGGTCACTAGGGGCAACAACAAGAGATCAACAACAGCCTGAGTTTGAAATCTTGTTTCAGCTCGGGGCAATGTATATGCAGGTCATGTTAATGTTGGCGGAACTTTGCAAGTGTCTGCTGGTTGCATCTGGCAGTTGTGATGGCATTGCAGTAGGTGCCTCGCGAGGATCTGGACTCTTCTGAGTGCACTCTTCTAATCAGGGCTATAAAATGTCAGAAAAGGGTAAAAAAAAATGCCAATCAGCACTTCCCAAAGCTTAAGGTGCGTTGGTATCGAATTGGTACTCTTTATCAGCTTGTACGCTGAGTTCAGGTTTTGGAATTGGTATCATGAAGGGAAAATTGTTAACAGAATGTCTGGTCTTCATAAACCTCACAAACGTATTTTCACAGGTAGAGTAAGTAACAGAGTTACTGGCTATATGCAGTTTTTCACCACCAAGCTGAAAAAGTTCCACATCCACATCCAGCTTCTTTCCAGCCCTTTCACCACTCCACATCGTTATCCTCCCTGTATCCTTTCTGTCTTTTCTCCATCTCTGTCTATGGTTTTCCATCTCTGGCCTGCTCCTACTGCCTCTGTTTTTCTCAGCATCTCTATACTTCTCTCTCTACTTATTTCTTTCCTCTTCTCTGCCTCTATCTCTCTCTGCCTGTAGCATTGCTTCGGGGATCCTCTTGTTTCAGATGAGATGTTGATTATGGAACTGAGACTCTTGCGTTCCTCCTTTTTCCTCCATTAGTATTTCACATCATCATTATTACATTTTCTTCCATTTTCTCTTGCATCCTGCTGTACACCGCTGGTCCTCCTGGTCTTTTCTCTCTCCAGTGAGCACCACTTTGGGGGTGAAATCGCAAAGGTGTTCGCTTTGTTAATGAGTTTTCACAGCAAACAAAAGCACTTTAGAGCAGGCATTTGCAGTAGGTAAAGACACACACACACACACATATACAGAGGCATGCACCACTATGGAGTCACAGCACATTAACACTTCAATTAATTCAACGCCTTACATTCTCATTCTCATTTCCCCAGAAGTCAAGATCCCTGACCACCCCCCCTCCTCAAACCACACACACACAGACACATACACGCACGCCAGTGAAGTACGGAGCCCTGTGTCGTGCCTCGGCAGACCCCAGCAGTATTACATGTTCCTTGTGACATTTTAGGTGCTGGAGAGAAAAGCCTGCAAACAAAGCGCCATAAATTACATTTTAATTTGTGTTCCATGCCTTTCATCCAGCCATGTACAAAAGGGATGGAGATGCCTGGTTTTGTACCGTACTCTTTATTCAAGCAATACAATAGATAATGAATGCATGTAGGGAGAAAGGGAGTGGACTCTCAGTTTTGCTGGGGGGTTTGTTAGCAACACTTCCCTGTGGAACAGCTCCACTGACTTCCACACTCACTGTGAGACTGCAACAAAGTTAGAGGAAGAAATAGACGGAGACGGGAATGGAAAGATGTTTTCCTCAGAGGATTTCCTCTTTATATTTCTCCCCCTCTTTCTTTTCTCCCTTTGTCTCTCTCTTGCTTTCTCTCCATCTGTGCTTTTCTGTCGCTGCTCACTAATGAATTTTTAACCGTCCCATGATTCTCCCCTTTGTCTCTCCCTTACCCTCTCTGTTTGTAAAGATTAGCCACAATTCAATATCCATCATTAGCGTTTGTCTTCACTGCACCTAATTGACAGCGATGTTTCACACTATGGTAACTATTAAAGAAAACCTGTGCTCCTGGTCAGTCTTCTCTTTGAATATAGTGTGCCTCAAGTCATACAGAATCGTGAATCGGCATGACAACAGATAGGAGGGCACTAGCTAATATGAGAAACAATGCATCTCTCTTTCTCTCTCTCTCATTAAAATCATGAGCCTGGAGACTTTTTCAAAGTCTGTGGTTTCCCTAGGCAGGTTTGTATCCTGCCGACAACGCCAAATCAATGATGAAAACTTGCTCTCCTGGTCAGTTTCACTTTGAACAAAAGAATAAACTGGGTGAGCCTCAGTTTTTTTTTTACTTGAATATATAAGGCCATATACAGGCTGGACATCCCTAACACAAAACATGAAACATTCTAATCTGAAGGGCACTGAGGCCAATATATCAAATATTAAATGAATTAAAAGTTGTCTTTCCTCATAGATTTTGCAACAGTAGCTTATTGCATGACAGGAGTTTTGTGGCAGTCTCGTCAGTCATGTAGAAGTGACATACCCTGTCTGACCCTGTCTTGCTTTGAAAGACAAGCATGCTGCTAACCTAATTCAGTTCCTTGTAGGCGATGGTAGGAATGCCCTGTGTGCCAGACATCTGTTAAAGCAGATGAAACGGAGGGAGAGGGGCTGAGTCTGGCATCTGTGTCCAGGAGAGAAGAGCTATCCCTGGGCCGGAACCACACCATGAGCTGCCTCCCTGGAGCATCTGGTGCCTGGCTCGTACAGTGATCACTGGCCTCAGAGGAGTGGGTAGGTGCCCAGATGCTGCTGCATTCAGCCTGCTGAGCTCACACACTCCGGCATACACTGTCACACTCGCATACGCTCATGCATGACACACATACACCTCTACAAACTTGTGTGCTTCAGCTCATGGCTCTCAGCACTTGACTGTCGCACCCAAGCACTTCTGTGATCACAGAATGGAGTTTTATGTGGTTTCATGGGTCATGAAATCTGCTCAACTCATAAACCAAGTTAAGTTTCAATTAAGGTAGAAACATAAAAATGATCAAAATGGGATTCGTTTTTTCATGCAGCATTAAAGCAACAGTGGAAAGCCTCTGAGCCTTCGATTTTAGTGTTTCTTTATATTTTTGCTTTCTGTGCTGTACCTGTAACTGAGCTTTAACACCACCGTTCCAGGTAACTGTAGCATTGCTAATCTAAAACAAACCAGATTAAGTTGTGCCATTTTTTAAAAATCTCTGCAAACAGACTCTTAAAAACGGAACATAAACAGAATAATAGACAATTATGTGTGAGAGGAAATGAAGTGAGGAGTAAAATAGAGGGAGCTCAGAGGAGGTTAAGGCTGAGGTGAATATTAACTGAAGCTTCTCAATGTCAGTGGTGCTGCAGAGTTGTGAGTGGGCATGCCACCGCTCAGCCGCGGCCATTCATCCTCCACGCTGAGTCGTCAACGCTCCTGTGTGTGAACACACACATACGCACTTGTGCGCATGTTAAAACTTGGATGCACACAGCTTCTGTCTCAGCCCATCACACTCTTCTGCCATGCATTTAGGAAAGCGGATTGACTGCAGTCTGTCATATTTTCTGTCAGTGTCTCTGCAGGCCATTTTTGGAACCTGCTGTGCAGAGGTCAGTCGCTTTGACTTCTGTAGCCATCACTGAGAGAGTGGGGGGCCAGATTATGAATGAACAGGCCTAATGCATTCAAAACTAGGTTGCAGTCTGTAGAGAGTACATTCCCAGCAATGATCATCAAAAATTTCAATAAATGTTAATAATTTATTCTGTATCCCATTGTCAGCTACTGTGTTGCACTTCTTGAGATACACACATTGTTATGCATGTACTTGAAATGGGACATGACACATACCTAGACAGAGAATTTTGGAGGTTTGTAGAGTGGATATACACTATTTAAACTGGAGAACAAAAAGCCTTTCAGTACCAAGCGAAGTTTAATAATGTTGTGAGGATCCGTTCAGATTTATGGAGGAATCCCTTCAGAATTTAAGACTTTGGAAGAAGATAGTTAAATGGCATTTCTGGGGGATGTGTAAAAGCGACATACACTTGCTAACTAGCTAGCTAATCTACATCAGTCATTAGCTAGCTAGTTATCTGGGATCTTTCCATCATTAGCTAGCTACTTAGCCAGTGTTTTGTCTTTAGATAATGTTAACTAACCTAAGATGTGTTGCTTACAGGAAAAGGAGAAGGACTAAGGTTCCGCTGGATGCCTAGTTTGCTTAACTGTTATTGGAGCTCAGAGCTCAGAGCAAAAGGGACAGGGACATACTTGAAGTTAATCAGAATCCATAATCAGTGATCCAATCATGGGCTCACCACCATAAACATTTCTTCTTTGGGAATAGGCTGGAAGTGTACGTACAGTACCCTAACCAGCTGTTGCAGTGAATGGCAACCACTGACCATTGTGTTCACAAATAGAAAAACCAGATACACGCATAGAATCACTAACACATTTATGTATTGCTAATGCCTTCCAACATACACAATCAGCACATTCCTAATGACCCAGCATATATGCCTCCAGTGCCAGTATTTTCATTTTGTCCACTTTTAAATGTTGTTTACTGGCAGCTGTGTAAGAGGATTTGACCCACAGACACATAAATACACATTAGGAACAAAAATAAAATGAATCCGTCCTCACTTAACTGCTGGGAATTTTCAGCTCAAATCAGCCCAGAGCTAGTCAGTATGGCTTTGTGCTTTAGACTGAGCTGTAAAAGTGGAGCTTTAGAGCTAGAAAGGATATATTTATTAGACAAGCATTTACAGAAAATAAAATACAGCTGTACCACTCATTTAATGAAAGCCTAAAGTAGCTTAAAGCTTCATTAAGCAATTTTTGACTACTTGTGGACAGAAGACCCCAAACAAACCTCACAGTGAAGAGCTTTGATAATGTATCAAGTCCTCATGGCTAAGCTTGTGGCTGTTAGCAAACAATTGCCTACATATCCAGCAGAAACAGAGCAACATGGACATCCCATTAGAATCCGCCCTCTCTCCTCATATTTAAGTCCAATATTTATTGGTTTTGTTGTTAGTGTGACCCACTAATTGCTGAGAATAAGTGGGTGTCTTTGGCTTACTATTAGTTTGTCTCTGGCCGCTTGTTTGGTTTGTCTTGCCAACATTTCACACTGATTGCATGCTGAAGAAGTAGCTTGTACGCTGCTGTAAGTGTTGTTTTTACATGAACTGGCATAGTTTTGGTGTGTCTGACTGTTAAATCAAAACAGTGAGCCGAAAGTGGCTGAAATTTGTGTAGAACTGCAGATTTGGGTGTTGACTCTCAATGTGATTGGTAGGACTGTCAAACCTTTCATCTAACAGAGGGTCACATTATTCAGAGTCAGCATAAACAATGCTGCTTCGAGTTAGGACTGGGCGAGAAGCACAAAATCAAATATCAATATTTTTGACCAAATACTTAAGTATTGTAGTGATGATGACTGGTGCTTTCAGAAAATATTGACACAATGCGATTTTTGAGTAGTAATCATCAGTAAAGTAGATATTTTGGGGGGGGGGTATGCACATGTGTCAGGATATTATAAAATAGCGATACTATATTGATTCTCAAACACACCCCGACCACTAGATACATTTTATACATACGGTAGTGTGTTCTTTATACTATGACAGTTTTCCTAAAATTAGATGACATATAGAAATATATCTTCTTGCTTACAGTACTGAAGTATATCACAATATACTGACTCATATCCCCTGTATTATGATACAGCAGATTGCCCAGCCCTACTTCAGGTATCTTTAGCATACCAGCCAGTGTCTGGAGGCCAAATCTAGCAAATAGGTATATCCAATAATTGAAAGTGCAATAAGTAGATTCAAGGATCCAGCATCCTGTGTGTGACTGTGTGTGGGTGTGTGGGTGTGTGTGTGTGTGGGTGGTCAGCCTTTCAGTCAGAGGTCCTCTTTAAGGACGAATGGAGGATTCAATCACCTGCTCTCAGGTCATTTGTGCTCCTTGATCGAGTTCCGCTGAGCATCTAGACTGACACACTCTACTGGGCTGCTGCAGCCACACACTCTGACACACACCCACACACACGCAGACACACACACTCAAATGATGAAGAGGACATATAACTGAAGGGTAAATTATTTTTTTCATTATAAAAGTGCTTTTGATGGCCCTGTTACCCTTAGGCCATGACCTCTCTCCCCCGCTCTCTGTCACACACTCAAACACACTCGCACACCCTCTATATCTGAGCATTAAGATAGACAGCCTTCAATTAGCTGGATATGCTTTCAGATAATGACTCCTCTCTATCCATTCTGAGGGCTGATGAGTGTGATAAGTAATTTTTGGGTATGAGGGTGTTAAAAGACCACCCATTCAACCATAGGACTGTGCTCTGTGTGTGTGTGTGTGCGTGTGTGTGTGTGTGTGTGTGTGTGTGTGTGTGTGTGTGTGTGTGTGTGTGTGCGCACATAAAGCTGGATTAATGTAATAAGCAGGATCTAAGAGCTGCAAGATTAAATGACTGTGAACTGATTTGATGGTTTCAATCACACACGCCCGTAATGGCCATGTCTGAAGCTGACAGAAATATTTGTCGGGGGCTTATTTTGAAGTTGATAATATGATGTGGATCACTGGACCACCATATTTGGTATGTGTGTGTGTGTGTGTGAGAGAGAGAGAGAGAGAGAGAGAGAGAGAGAGAGAGAGAGAGATTTTAAACAGCACACATGCTTCTGTCCTGCACTTTGTCTTCAGTGTTCTGTGGCAGCCGTACTGTAAAAGAGATACTCTAAAGTATGAGGAGCCTGTTTTTCATTTATATTCCCTTCCCATATTTTCCCACGTGACGTTATGAATGTAAGTCAGCAGACCAGGCATGGGAGGACTGTTCTCTTCAGCATGGAGCGTGTCTGTAAGGAGTATGTGCTTCAAGCAACTTTTTCACACCATAAAGCAGCAAAGTGCTTCAGCAGCTATTATAGCCTGGGCAAAAGAACAAAAAAATAAAAGAGAAGTGACATAAAAAGTTAGGTCTGAAGATAAAGGTAGACATGTACAGATCTGATTCCAATATCTGAATTTGGATATCTGCTGATTCTGATTTTTTTTAGTAGTAGTAGTAGAAGAAGTAGTAGTGGTATTAGTGGTAGTAAGTTTAAATGTGGCTGAAACTGAACTTCAGTCTAGAAAGCTTGTGTAGATTGTGTAATGTAACTTGTGTAATGGTGTCCTTCAACCACTGTGGGGCACTTTAGGTTTCTGGCTTGTGACATTCACATGTGCACCTGATAGGCCGAGAGGCCGCTCTCATTTGCATGATTATCCCACAATGCATTTTTAAGAATTTCAGTTTGCTTTTTTGTTTTCTGTTAGGGTAAAGCTTTTTATGTCTGATTAAATCATCATGTTTTGTAAAAATTTGGCGGAGCTGACAGAAATCTGGGGCACCACTTTAAAGGGCCAACATTTTCATTACAAAATAGATATAAAAAAGATTTTTTTAATAGCACATTTTTATCATTGGGTATTGCTGGTTTTAGATTTTGAAGACTTTTATATATACATGTATATAGTGGAATTTGGTGTTGTGGAATTTAGATCTGAATGTGGATTGGTGCGAGTGATACCCAATGAATGCCTTAGTTCAATATACAGATATTAGATCTGTTTGGTCCCATCTGTAGGAAAAGGGTACTGTTTGAGGCCTGAGTTCAGAATGGAGCCATCCAGAAAGTGTAAGAAGTGGGGAAAGATGTGAATGACATTGGGAGGAATAAAGAAGGAGCAGCAGAGACAGGGAGAAGTGAGGTGAGAAATGGTTGTGATTGCCTGGTGTGCCTCACTGAGCTCTGCTGTTATTAGTCATACTACCTGCTGCTGTGATCTGGCCAGCTCACCTCGCCCGACCAACCCTCGCCTGCACCCTGCCACCTGGTGTGTGCGTGTGCCTTCATGCGTTTGTGTGGCTGTCTAATGGGTTTTAGAGCTGGCGATGAGTCCACTGTCTCACCTCTCTGGAGACTCTGCTCGCCTGGAGAAAACACACTCTTACCTTGGCCTTTGCTGTAAATCGCCCCTCAAATGAGTTCTTACTGTGATCCCCTCACGCTGCCTTGGACCAGAGCTCTCTTGAGAGAACAACTTAATGATCCCCAGTCTGATAAACGGAGGCCTGAGGAATGAATGGAAATATGTGCTGAAGGGAATATTTGAAGCCCGTATTGTCTATCAGGTGGCCTTCCCCAAGAGTGGACCTCTTCACCGGAGTGGATTGACCTCCGCAATTTATTACCTACACCGCTGACATCCATCACATCTCAGCCCTCAGGGACACACACGCAATAATAATATCACAGCACCTCCATACAACTGGCCGTATGACAGTCCGCCTGCTGCTGTGGCTGCCTGTATGGTTTATTAAATGACTGGCTGGGTAGTGCTGTGGGTTTCTCTACAAAACACTGCCTCCTGCTGTGACTCTAGCTGTATGATTCATTATATGTTTGGGTAACTGGCGCTTTGGCTGGATGTCTGGATGTAAGACTGGCAATATGATCCAGTACCCCTCCTTCAGTAGGCCAATGGACTCCTCCTCCTTCTCTCTCATCTCTTTCAACCATTTCTGTAATATCCACGTTATAAGCCTCTTTTGGACTTGTACTTCATCATGTAAATGTGGTTTTACATGTTGCTCTCATGTTTGAATAAGCTCCCCAAGTAAGTTTTGCCAGAATCACAACAGTAATATTACTCTGTTTCTCTTAACATTTCTGTACCACCCCCAACATGGCCTAAGTCTGAATTGAATGTTGTCACATTAATGTAAAAGCTACAGCAGCACGCGGTTAATAAACCAAGAAATACTGTGGTTGAGGCAATTTTGTTGGGAGGAGATTTTTTTCCCATATCAGATCACTCTGTAGAAATGTGTTTTTATTGATTATTTTCCCCTCTGCAATGCAGGGCAACAGAGGAAAAAAAATGATGCTCTGGAAAACACAATAATCTTCAGACAATCTGTCTCCTTAAATTTGCTGCTTTTGGTGTGAATACCATATCACTTCACACGCAACATGGGAGCTTAACATGTGAGTTAAATCAGAGCCACAACCTCTGCAGTGCTGCAGGACCGTATCAAATAGGCAGAATTCTGTATTCTAAGTAGTAAATGATTGAAATGATGAGAAAATGTATGAGAAGCGCAGTGGTTTTCACACTGGGGTCTGGGGACCAACAGTGGAAAACAAGGGAAGAAAAAGGTTTGCTGGTTTATACTGAACCTTGTGTGATCTTTGATCGACTATGAACAAACATACTCAGATGACATTTCCTTAGACAAAATCCTCTCAAACTGGGGGTCTGTGGTCTAACACCCATCTATTGTGCGGTCCTAGACATGAAAAAGTTTGGGAACCCCTGTATAGAGAGCCGAAGCGAATCACCCCCAGTGTATCACCATGGTGCTGTGGTCACTGATGAGAGGCAAATCATGTTTTGATCATGTTTGATCAATTGTTCCACAAAATACACATATGATGTTTGTCAATTTAAAATAGAATTTTAAAAGACTTGAAAGTTGCAGTTGATCGTAAAACTGTTTGAAGTATCAAACTGTGAAGATATATAATTAGAGAGACCACAGAAATGGTGCAAGTGATGTCATGGCTTTCTTCCTCCAGATGCTAATGTTAGCCACTGAAGCTGCAATGGTTATCTTTTCGCACCAGGATGTGATTACACAACAGCGGGTCTTACTCGTTCTTTCTCTTCCCAGCTGATTGAAGGACCAGAAGTGCTGAATAAAACATTTGTTATAATGTAAAAAGGGAGCTTTGTGTTGGTGATGTATATTGTGCGAGATGAGAGATGTAGTTCACTGAGTGGTTTCACGTAAGACTAAACTGAACAATGTCAAACTGGGACTTTCTTGACATGTAAAGTTATGTTTTAAATTGACAAACAACATATGTATAATTCATGGCACAGTTCAAATGGGATCAAAAAATAATTTGTCTCTCACAATAGAATACTTTTTTCTGAAGATGATGCACACTGGAAGTGGCACGACTTCGTCTCTATTAGAGGACCCTGTATTGAGAACTAGGGGCGGGTGCTCACTAGGCTTGGGTGGTATCCATTTTTTCATTCCTTCATACCCTCCTGACATTTAACTGGGGTATGCAGTATTCGGCGGTATTTGTGTAAAATGTGCAAAATGGCTCAACTACGCTGTACTCCACTGTACTTAATGCTCCCTAAATGTAGGCGGAGCTGATCGTCATAGCAGCGCTTTTCTCACAGCAGAGGTCCGCTTCGGCTTTGAGAAGATGCAGCCTGTATTCGCTGACAAAGTCAAACCTAAACTGTAAATTTGCAGCACGGTCTCATGTGCATATTCTTCCAGAATGACAACTTCACTGCTCACCTTTCCCTCCGCTCAGTGCGCTGGTCAGCGTCTGCATGTTTGTTAGCTTACATTTATCACCTGGACTGAATTCAACAGAATCCAGAACAGGGATAGAGGCATTTTTCCTCTTTATGATTGAGTAGTCCTGTAACTTTATTCCCAAAACGTGACATGAAAGCTATGTTTGTCTGCTTAGCTGCGATGCCCCACAGAGACTGACCCCCGGTGGTGTAAGTTGCACACTACAGTACAGCATCTCAGCATCAATTTAATCGAAAGAGGAGCATCTGTATTTATGACAGTATTGAAAATGATGCTGTTGGGATTTCTTAATACCCTGGTATACCATAATATCTTTATACCACCCAAACCTGGGCATTAATTAAAATGCTGTATAATAATAACTGTATAAATCCATCAGTGGTGCAGCCTGTAAGAGACCTGAGAGCACACATAAGGATATGAAGGTACCACTGCTCTCTCATATTAACCAGACACCAAATATTGTGCAAGCGTTGGACCTCTACCCAAATCAGTCTTCTCATAGAATTCACTGCATTTATGAAGCACTTTTAACCAAAGTCCTTTACAGTTTTCCTCTCATTCATACACACACACACACACATACATGGATGGTTACGAGCTACCATGCAAGTTAGTGGTAAAAGTCTCAGTCCTGCTTTCCAGGCAACTTGGAATCTGTCTACCCTAACTTCGTGAGGGAGCAGCTGTCTTATGTCATACAACATTGATAGCACCCATTGAACGGCACATTGTAAATGATAAACCATTGACTAAAAGGCAGTGTAAGGTACATTTGTCTGTATTTAATTAAAATAATACATTTTATCATATAATCAAAATATGTCACCTGTGTTATTAGGTAGCTGGATATGGTTTTATCCTCTGTGAAGCTGCACAGCTGAGAGTTCAGTTGTGTGCACACTCACCAAAGAAATTTGTCAGCCGGCCATGTTTCTTGTTCATGTCTAGCATTGGGCACCTGGAACACTTAGAGTTTGGAAGTGGGACATTTCAACTGGGAAATACAGACCTCCAAGTTTGACTGGAATGCAGCAAACCCATTACGAGCAACTGAGGTTCAACACTTTGCTCAAGGATACTTCAAGGGTTGAACTGCCAACCCTGTGATGTACCTGTTGAAACACAGTCTACACTCATCTTTTAGTAGTCATTATCCATTTACATAATAGAGACCAAAATCCATTACTTTAGTAGATGGATGGACCTGGTGATTTTACAGACTGCGTGTCTGAAAAGGGCTCAGGAGTGAGCTATAGCTGTAAGTGATAAGGTGTATGTATCCATCCTGCGGAGTGTGTTGTGACTGGGTCGGGGGAGTTCTCAGGGGTGTAGCTGTAAATTAAGACAACAGCAGAGATGGGAGGGATGGAGGATAGGAGGAACACTTCCAGGTGTTGCAGAGCGTTTAATCACTCACCTGTGAGACTAATGAGATGAGCCGGCGGACCACACACACACACACATACACCCATGCATACTCACACATACACACACGCACTCATAGACTGGTGGGACTAATTACCCAAACTCCACCACAGTGACTACGCCACCACAGCGCGGCTGGTACAAACGTATACAAACACACATACAAATACTCGACAGCTTGCTGCCGCCGCCCCAACTCATTACGCCACTCAACTCCTGCTCCGCTCCTCATCCTGTCGCCATCTGAAGGAGACGCAGAGGAGAAGGAGCAGAGGAAGAGTGCGGAGTAGTAGCTTGTAGGTCAGGAGGCGGATAGGCAGAGGCAGCTATTCTCCATGCAAGCTGTGGCTGCAGGCAGCGCTACAGGTAACAAACACATCAGTCACATACACAGCACACCTGTTACTGTACAGATGGCAAGCCCTGGGAGAGAGGCAGGCAGAGCAATGAAGAAAGATGAGCAATCAGATGCAGAGAGAAACACAGAGGCGAGGAGACAATGGGAAGGGAGGAAAGATATTTTTCATGGGGAGGTTGTTAAAGGAGATCGAAAAATGGGAGATGGTGGCGGGGGTCGAGGGGCAGGGCCGCACCTGTTTGTGTAACGCCATGGTAACAAGGGAGTAGGGCTGAGGGAAAGATGAAGGGAAGAAAGGGAGGGATTTCCTCACCTGTGTCCTGCGCCTGCAGCAGATAGAGTCCTGTGTAATCGAGTGAGTCTCTCTCTAGGTTCTCTGTATATCATTATACACATGCACACACACACATACACACACACACACACACACACATCTTTTTCTAATCTCTTTTTCTTTTTTATCTCTTTTTTTTGTTCAGCCTCACATAAGAAATAACCCTCTTCATTACCTGTATCCTCATCAAAGACACTGTAACATCCTCCAAACCTCTCTCTGCTCTTGAGATATACTATTATAATTTAGTCCTCTATAATCATAGAATAAAAGGGTTTAGTCTGTCTGTGTGTGTGTGTGTGTGAGGGCGTGTGTGTACGCGTGTGTGCATGTGTGTGTCTGTGCCCCCAGCTACATATCTTAATCTCCTGTCTATTAGCATATTCAGAGTTCTCCTTTAGCTGGTGGAGGCATCTGATAGGCTAATTTCACAGCCCCGCCGGCCTTCATCTTGCTCCAGGAAGTGAAGAGGATGATGTGTCTTGGGAATAAGATGAGAAGAAAAAAAGAAGTGCTCCAGCCTTTTCTGTCTCAGTCGCTCTCACACAACAGATCTAGCTGAATTCTCAATGAGCTGAAGGTAGTCTGGAAAATACAGATTTTGCATCAAAAGATGAATTTGGCAAAAGTAAACTCTTTGCTTTGGGTTCTGCTGTTATGGGTGTCATTTTAGTCTACAGCTGTGACATTATTCTGTACAGATTTTTAAATATTCAATTTGTACACCAAAATTAGTCGGTATATGTGTTTTTTTAACATGCCTGAAAAAATAGGCGATTGATCCTTTTCCCATTGCCAGTAGATGAGTTTGGCTTTCTGTTTTTTTCTGATGTGCGCTGGGAAGCTGACACTCAACTCGTGTGTGGAGGAGGGCAGAGAGAAAGCCTTTTTTAAACATGTCTGTGTATTCAGTTCTTAGTACTTTTGTAGCTTCTAACTGAATCTCTGTGGTTTGAAGTTCTGTTTCTGTCTTGTGTCACTGTTTGTGCTTTCAGGTATCTGCTTTATTTTATTCTTTCGTGTTTGGTTTTAGCTATAGAGGAGTCATGTTAATTTACTGCTGATCAAAACTAGAGATGGGACCAATCCAATCCAAGATTGGTATTGGGGCCCAATATTGGGCGTACAACATTTATCAGGTATCGGACTTGTGACCATGATCTGCATTCTAATCTAAATTCACACCTCTTGTTTAAAGATTAGGCTAGTATGAATTGAGAGCTGACTAGTGCATCATGGGAAATTTTGCAAATGAGGGCTGTCTCTCAGCCTTTCAGCTTTATGTGTGAATGTCACAGGATCCTACAGCCCCACAATGGTTCAAGGATGCTATTACACAAGTTACATTACACAAACTACACAAGTTTTCCAGACTAAACTTTAGTTTCAGCCTCATGTAGTCTTACTACTGCTCCTATTACTACTACTTTTAGATAACAAAATAAGGGGGGACTTTGACCATGAAGGGTTTACAGGAAATTGAATGTTAAATCCAACGTTTTACAGTTGTTTGACAAAGTGAGTTAAATACACAACTTCAAGCGAGTGCGAACTTTACTGTACTGGGCTGATGCACCAAGTCAGACCAAGTCAAGCCAAGCAGCACATGTGTATGAAAAAGGAGCAAATGAGGTGCAGTAGTCACAGACGGAGGTGACAAGCCTTCATTGCCTCCACTGAAAACGAACAAAAATGAGGGTTTCCACCCAGGTATCATGTATCCATCAGTGCCATCATCTGAGCTGGAGCCAATTAATATCTGTGACCACCGCAAATTCATTTGACCCCCGACTGAACGCTGATTGTACTCTTTCCCACTGCAGGCAAAAGCCAGCCATAGTGGGTGCTAGTGGGTTGTTTGTCCAGTGGAAAAGGGACAGGTACAATTTCAAAAACGGTGTTTACATGTGGTGCAGATAAATGGACCTTTATAGGCTCTAACACTCAGTTTTGGGGCCATAAAGAAACCTTTAAATGTCCTTTACAGCAACATGGTCAAATGGTTTCATAGGGAACTTTTATGGTACTTTGAAGAGCTCTTTAAGAATGTGTGAAATCGTCCAAATTGGCACTATTAAAATACCTTATTAACAACTCTGATTTTCCCTTAGATTTTCCTTTTTTTTAAAAAAAATTTCAACAAACCAAAGGGATCCTTGAGCGATTATAGTTCTCTTAACAAGCAGTTCTTCAACATTTATTTGTCTGTGAATACATGTTCTGTCTTGTTCAGTCACTGTTTTGTTGCAGGAATTGAACATGACAGTTCTTGAGAAGTTTATTAATGTTTACCAAAATTCTTCCATGTTTAACCACATGATATGAATTAGACATTTAAAAAAGCACAGTTTTCTTGCAAACATGCTTAAAATATGACTACTTCTCCTTGATGTTTCTTTTTAAGTTTAATCCTGTCTGTCTCACAGACAGAGGGGAATTTTAGAATGATCCATAAAGCCATCTCTAAAAATAAAACACAATCTCTGGAAGTGCAGACTTGTGTCTTTTATTCCTCAGAAGTCAAACAAGGAGCATCCACTGGCCTTTAATATTAATCCACACAGATGCAATAAGCTTCTCTGTGTGTTTGGCAGTGGACAGTGTGTGTGTGTGTGTGTGTGTGTGTGTGAGTGCGTGTCCTTGTGTGTGTTTGAGAGAAAGGAGGAGGAGGGCTGGGAGAATCAGATTGCCTATTCCAGTCACACAGATAGTCTTTCACTCCTCAGCCTGTGACAGCACATTTCCTTCCCTCTTCATGCTGGTTGCCTCTTCTCTTCCAGCTCCCTCTCCCTCTCCCCTCCTCCTTTTTCCCCTCTTTCTCCTGAATGCAAATTCGAATTAGCTTTATTGGCATGACAGGGATTTGTATATAAAATAACCAACAGTAGAGTAATAACAGCTAAATTCTTGTTGTTCTTTGTCTCTTTTAATCCCAGCTGCCTCTTTCACTTTCCCCACAACTATCTTCCTCTGCAGCTCCTTTTCCTCCTCTTCCTCTATCCCTGTCCTCCTTTTTGCTTTGCGCACTCCTCTCCCCAGCAGCTCCCCCAGCCCTCTCTGTGCCGGTGTATGTATTGGTATCATTAGCAGCTCCACTATGATGGATGGCACTGAGAGGCTGGGCCCTGACGGGGTGGGACTCTGCTTTAGCACACCATCATTACCTGCACCGCATACACATACATACACATATACAAGCGTGTTTGTATCACACTGATGCCATGTGTGTGTGTGTGTGTATACACTCTTAGAAATAAAGACGCTAACTAGAACCATGAAGGGTTCTTCCGTTTGTCCCCATGGTAGAACCCTTCCTGGTAGAACCTTTTCTGAAGGCTCCACTTGAAGCCCTTCAAGAGAGTTTTACCTTGAACCAAATATAAAGGGTTATACCTAGAACCATCTGTGAAAGGGTCCAATTAGAGCCCCCTATAAGAGGTTCTAAAGGAGAACCCAACTATAGTGCAATGGCTCCACCCAGAACCATCTCTTTTTGTCCAGAGCCTTTTCACCTTCTAATGGTGCTAACAAGAACCCACCCAGGGCGTTCTGCCAAGAACCCTTTTATATTCCATGTGTTTTATTTAGAACCCACCTCGGGGGTTCTACCAAGAGTGTTTTTATTTAGAATATCAAAAGGTTTTTGGTAGAACCCCCGTAGGTGGGTTTCATCTAGAGCCCACTCAGGGGTTTCCACCAAGAACCTCCTTAAATCTTAAGAGTTTTATTGAGAAATCACCCAGGGGTTCTACTGAGAACCCTTAAGAACCCTTTGACAAAAGTTCTTCAAGGATTTCAATAGTCCTTGAAGAATTATTTGTTCCAAAAAGGGGTTCTCTAGATGAAAAGGGTTACCTAATGGAGCCCTCAGTCTTACAAAGAACCCCTGAGGTTCATGATGTTACTTTTAAAAAAAGTATTACTTCAAAGAAAGTGTTCTTCAGAAGTAAATGGTTCTGGATAGAATCTCAACCCTTAAGGGGAACCCTTTTGGAACCCTTCTTGCTAAGCGTGTACCTGTGTAACTGCACCAAAGTGTATTTGCAACTAATGCAAGTCTGGGACAACTGACATCATTCAGATACCTGCTTACAGATGGAAGAATGTCGGTTGAATTTTAACATCCCCTCCTTCTCCCTCCCTCTCTCAAACACACACATACAAACACACACTAAGAAACACACACAGCCTTTTCTGAGTTTTGAGAGGTTTGTATTGACTGGGAGCCCCACAGGGAAGTGAATGCCAATAGCCCCTCTACTCTCTGTGAGAGTTCAGACAGACCAGCAGTCCAATAGACCATAGGGTGCTAAAAGGGTCTATTTCAAGAGCTGGCAGAAAGTTTCACCTCCAGGAACTTTCTCAGACTCCACATGCAGCATGAGATTTTTGCACATTGCCATGGTGTGTGTGTGAATGTGTTTGGCTGGAAATGTTTGTGCAAAGTTCAAAGCGTTTGGAATTCACGAATGGAAATTATGCAAATCGTGTCCCAAGTCTGACAATCCCGTGGTGATTCACTCTGAGTCTGCTGATGACATCAGAGAGTGCAGCCTTTATCTGGACTTGATGTGTGTGTATGTGTTGGATTGGACAGCCAAGTAGTAAAGCAAGCAAATTTAAAGTCTAGTGTGAGAAAGTGTTAAGAGACAGCTCACCCCCCAAATCAAAAAGACATATTTTTCCTCTTACTTGTAGTTCTATTTATACATCTGGATGTTTTGATGTGAGCTGCAGAGTTTTGGAGACATTCAGCCGTAGAGATGTCTGCCTTCTCAAGAATATAATGGAACTAAATGGCACTTCGCTTCTGGTCCTCAAAGCGCCTAAAAATATTTTTGAGAAACTCAACACCAGTGTCTCTTTCATGACCCAGTTACTCAAGATAATCTACAGACCTTGTTGTGAACAGTTTCATGTAAGAACTACTTTCCCTCTTTTAGAAAGAAAGTAGTTCTGGTAGATTCTCCTGGAGAAAGAAAGTAGTTGCAACAACTCCTCTAACAAGGTCCGTGGATTATCTTGATTTCATGTCATGATTTCTGGAAAGACACAATGCTGTTGAGTTTTTCAAATTGATTGAGCCAGTCATTTAACAGGTGTACTGTTTACTTGCCCCATCAGCACATGAGACAAAAGGAAACAATGTGCAAAATTAGTGCAGATTAAAAAAAAGCGGGCCAGCTCGCTGATGTGGCAGTTTTTTTGTTGTTGTTTTTTAAATCGGACAACTATCAGAGGGTGAGGGGCTAGAACAGCTGCTCCTTTGCATCGAAAGGAACCAACTGAGGGTGAAGGAGTCTAAGAGGGATGTCTGCTTAACCCACAGTTATCATGACCCGACCATGGATAAGAGGCAAAAAATGTGTCAATGACTCAACAAATGTCAGAATATCTTTGTGCGTAAACTGTGCAGAGAATACCTTCCTGACCAAGACAGTACAACAAACTTATTTTATCACCTTAGCAGCTTCCACCCATTGGAACGCACAACATGTCACCAATCATGACCTACATGTTCAGTCATGACTGATATGAAACTTCACTAAACTAGAGGGACAAATAGCACTACAGGACAATATCAAAAATATTTATTTTATCAAAAAATATTATATATATCAAAAACATTTATTTTGTGATTTTGGGGTGAACTGTCCCTTAAAATATGCAGCTTACAATGCCAGTCACACATTAGTGCTGTAGTAACTCCCCTGTGTGCGTGCTTGTGTGTGTGTGTGTGTGTGTGTGTGTGTGTGAAGTGGTGTGGGAGCTGATCATGTTGTCAGAGTCCATAAGAAACAACAGGGCCTTATTAAACACGGACACTCAGTAAAGATTGATTTTGTTTGGCTGTCTGTGTTTTAACTGGCAGGGCAGGCGACTGTGACAGTGTGTGTGGGCGATTAGACACACGGGCAGGAGGCAGGAACTGTGACTGACTGATGGCCGCTAGTGGCAGGAGGCTGCACACATGGGGAGGGCTGGCCGGGGAGATGTACTTGTATTCCCTCGGGGATTTCTCCCAGGGGTTGAATGGGGTAGATTGAACCTGGACATTCCCTCTGCGCTCAGACGGGGCCCAGAGGATGGAGGTGGAGAATCTGCACCCCCCCACTGCCCTGCAGTACAGACAAACTGACAGATGGAGTTGGAAGCCATCGATAAAGCTCACCCGTTAGCTTCTCCACATGTGTGTCTTGGTACAAGTTGTTCAGGCAGGGCTCGCCAGCGGCTTGCAAGTGAAGAAGTTCAGGGCTGTTATTGTTGAAGGTTTAGCCTAAAGCATCCTTAGCTTCTCCTAGTTACTGCCTACGCCATTCCTCTGCCATCCAGTCCTTCCCCTTCTCTATAACTTGTCTTCCCTTCCCTACTTTAAAGAATGTGCAGAGACTGAGCAGAACGGTGGTATTTTACTTTTAGAAGAGCTTAAACATCCCCATGAGCTGCTCCAAGCAAGCACCACATGCTTATAGGGGCATAAATATGTGTGTCTGTTTATGTTATTGCTGGGAAGTGTGGGAATGCGCACGAGGCGCACCAATCAAACATGTTCTCTTCTGATACCTCAGCTCAGGGTATCTGTCGATACAGATTACAGATCTGATAGCAATGATCGTTTTCTTTTCTCATTTTTATCTAAGGTAACATGAGGTCAAATTGCAGTGATGCTGAAACCTGAGTCGGATGACCAACACGACTGAGTGAATGTAACTGACAGAGAATTCATAGGGTTTCTATAGTAACAAACAAAATGCAATCAATGTGGATCACCACTTCAAATGTCAGAAAGGCCACTGCAGCTTCCATGTTCAATGAAAATGATGTTAGTGGAACGGATAACCTGTGTCACTCACTCCTGATTGGTTAGGGTTAAACAAAACAAAATGACCCCATCTACCAACAAGAAATGGGCTAAGATGAACAAACTGAATGAATGAAGAGTCAATTCAGTTTGATTATCCATTGTCCCCATGTGCATGTTGATTACTTCTAACAGTCCAAAGACATGCAGACTAAAATGTTTATGTTCTTATTTTTTGAGACAGACTTGCGACCTGTCCAAAACGTAGGGCTGACCTCCAACTAGTTGACTAGTAGTCATTAGTTCAAGCCATTAGTCGATTAGTTGTTGCATGTTTAATGATATTAAGAAAATAATTGCTGAAACCATTGCAAAGACTGTGTACTGTGTGGTACTGAATTGTGGAGTTAGATTGTTGTGTTTCGGATTTTTTGGGCAGACTTGAAGTCATATCTCGATGAGATATGTCATAGGTATATATTCTACGTATACTATATTAGCTAGTTAGCATTAGCAGTACAAGTGAGGGTAAGTCTGGTTCATTTAAGTAACCTGGTTCATCTCATTCACCTGCCACAAGCAAACTGACTCATTAACTCAGCCTGTTAAATGCTAACAGCAAAAGCAGTAATGAGTTGATACAGCCGGCGATGAGACTGAACATTTTGTTAATTCATTTCAAATCAGTATAATGCCACACAAGTCTTGTTCAAAACACAGGAATAAATAACTTCCAACTTCACAAAAACAAATACTCATGGACTTACCAACATGATAGATGGTGTATACTTAGAAATTAACTCACTCCTCACCCTCCTCGTGCCCACCATATCTTTGTCATACGCAGAGTCAGAGTTGCTGTAAATCACCCTGGTGCTGTTACCAGTCTTCCAACTGGCCTCCATCGGTCTCAGGGGCTGTCCCAGTCTAATATGCCTGCTAATTGAGATTACTAGCCAATGGCAGCTGCAGCACAGTCAGCAGCAGTGTGCCAGTGACTTGAGTGTTACAAGAGAAAACATCCGTGTTGCAACAATCCCTTGATACTTTCATCCCACGCCTAATGGTAAGATTCAGAACTCGAGTTTTTTTTTTTCCTGCAACTAAATGACTAATGAAAATTTGGTCGACTAAGACTCTTCTCAGCCTTACCAAGTTGTACCCTGCCTTTCATCCTGTGTTAGCTCTGATCCAGCCCCCTGTGATGCCTCACAGGATAAAAAAGGTTTAGATGATGAATGGGTTAAAATTATAATGTTCATATGTGTTTGGAAACACACGTGTCTGTATATATCTGAGGTGGCTTCTGGATTATGTAATGTTACCCACTGCACTGTCTGTCTGTTTCTTCTGTTGTGTGTAGTGTGTTGTGTCAGTAGAAAATGAGTCAGACACACAGTGAAGCAACAGTAGTCCTCTCCTGTATCTTTATTTCCCGCTCATCCATCTATCTGTCTCTGTGTGTCTGCCTTCAGAGGCACAGTTTGAAAAAGCCTGTGCTACGTCTGTGTGTGCACGTTTGTCTCTGGGTGTGTGTGCGCGCACGTGTATGTTTGTGCAACAGCGTCGCGCGACACCATGATTAAGTGTTTTGAATAATTGATGATTGCATCCCTCATTAAGTCCCAGTCTTCTGCTCCGCCAGGCTCCGGCTCTATTTTTATGCACCAGAATCCTCCTCTCTTCTCTTCTCTACTCTTCTCTTCCACTCCACAGATGTAGCGAATCCATCACTCACTTTAGGCTCTGCTGATGGGGGTCCAGAGGGGCTGTGGGGGATCTAAATCATGTTGAGTGGACACTTTTAACAGGCCAGGAGCACAATGGACTGGAGCTTGGTGATGATGGCTTTTGGAGAGCAGAGAGCGACCCCTGGCTTTAAAGCTGCCAGGGATGCACTGGTTGGAACAGGACAAATTGTAAAAAATGTTGTGAGGCTGTGGCACTTTGTTGGCCACCATTGCAAAACCTCCAATCCTCTTCTTTATTATGTATGCTGTCATTCCCTGTACACACTTTATTCATTCATTCACTCACCACTGATGCATAAAATTAAATTGTAAAGACGCTATGAAAATAAATAAAAACTATGTTTATTTGTATATGAAGGGGTCAGGGGAAGGGTGGTCAGAGGCTCTGGTGTGGTCTGATATTGGCCTGTTTCTGTTTACGAAAAAGGCACATACACCCATAAGCCCAATGGGATGGGTGCTGGATCATAAAAATCCTCAGACCACTCAGTCCGAGGAAGAGTCTGGAACTTGAAACGTCCTGCAAGTAACGCAGATAAATACCTCAAACGGGAACTTATTGGTGTGCAGATCTTTCCTTTTCTGCTTCTGTTTACAACTAGAAACCATAAATCTGTTAGGGGAAGGAGCTTCAGTACTGGAAATGAGGAATAACATTCAGCAGGTCTGGATCAGGAGTGAACCAATCATGACATCACCCATTGGTTTTTGGAGTACTGTTATGAAGCCTCAGGTTTAGCATTATGGGGGTTGCCATCTTGTTTTTTTGCAACCAGAGCATGTGCAGTACCAATGTGAATGTGGAGCTGGTGGATGACACCATGATACTTGGTTTTTGCTTGTTCATTCAGTGGGAAATAGTAGTGGCATGTCTGGCCTTTTCCACCAACATGGAACTAGCTCTGTTCCGGTTCACGCACCGTTCTAAGCAATTCTTCCATGAATAATTTGATTTGAAACCTGAAAAGGTGGTTCCCAGAAAAAATAGCAGGTTTTATGTGGGAACCAATGTGGGCCTGTCATATTCTACAGTGTGCTTTGTGCAATGCCTGGTGTTAACCAAGGTTCCAAGACTCATGAATGGAGCCGGTTCAAGAAGCAGAGCTAATTTGGCGTCAAAGCACCTTCAGATATGTTTCTGAGAACATTTTAGATGAAAAATAAGCGATGTAGTATGAGAATGTCAATCCATATTTGATAAATATTGTCTGGTTTGACAGTTTGATCTGAGTTTTGTTAGTCCTGTACATTGACGGATTCACCGACACTGACCTGTCAATCACATGGTAGCCCTGCCCCAAAGCATACCCTGCTTTATTGTCTATTTTAATCAAAATGGGACCATGATTTACAACATCATGCTGTATAGAAGAAGACTTAAAACTAGCGATTGAGTTTATAAACTCATTAGGAAACTATTTACTGAAGTCATACATCAAGTGAGAAGCAGGGTCATTTTGTCATAAGACTCCATGACTTCTTTTTGAAACCAGTGGAGTCACCCCCTGCTGGCAATTTGAAAGACTGCAAGTATACAGCACTTCCATATTTGCTTCATTTGTCATACCCAGACCCCTCCGTCCAGTATTTAACATACAGTCTATGGTCTGGATGTGTTTGAAGACCAACTGATAAATATTAGGACATTAACAGAAGAAAAGGCTGCAGTAGAACTAAACTAAACTAATAAATGTGTGTTAATAGGGAAGTAGAGAATGATGCGGACTGATGTTGTAGAGTGGGGTTGAAGGAGGTAGCGAAGAGATCAGACAGACAGACAGACAGACAGAAAGGCGGAATCAGAGTGTGGGTTTGTTAATAAAGGCATACCCACAGTCTGTCAGCAAAGCCACAGCTTCCACTCTGCCTTACACACATTGTTGAGCAGGACCAATTTACATTTTAGCACATTAACAAGGCAGAGGAGACACACACACACACACACACACACACACACACACACACACACACACACACTCACAGGGGAGGTGCAGGGAGAATGAGATTCGTTTTCATCTATTTCCCCTTAAAACATGAGAAAGGAGGAATTCCCCAAAGAGAGAGCAGCGCTTTGATATCTACAGCCCCGTGTCTGTAAATAGGTTAGGTGAAGACGATGCGAGGCGTGTGTGTTTGGATGTGTGTGTGCATGTTTTTGTGTTAATTTGCGCTCTGCACGTGCATGTGGATCTGTCATCTTGTGGGGTATCCTATTTCTGGCAGGAGATTGTGGGTGGGAAAGAGTGTGTGCATGTGTGTATGTTTACCTTTTCCTGTTGAGGCCTCTGCTGCTGAATGTTCCTTCTAGTCATTCAGGCAGGCAGGCAGGCAGGGAGCCATGTGGAGTACCCTGAGCAGCCCTGTGTTTCCATGTTTGCCTCCTGCAGTGTGCTGTTGTGCTGGCTGGTGGCCTGGCCGACTGCCTGCCGAACGAGCTGCACTGCTGTTCTTATAGGCCTCCAGGTCTGCTGCAATAGCTGGTGCTTTATCCACCAGACAGCTGCAGCAACAATTTTGAGGCGTTGGTTGTATGTGGTACAGATGTAACCACTAAAGTCACAATTTTTATTTTTCTTGTTTCAACCTCGGGAGGAATTGTCTGAAATTCACAGCTGCTGATGTAGTGCAGGGATGTAATGGCTAATTAGATCAGTCTCAAAAAGGCCCTCATGACCACCTGGTCCTGCTATGTCACCGCCACCGTATGGTATGTCACACTTCAGCTGTACTATGGCGTGGTGAGCTGTGATCATATGCATTTCGACAGGGGCCTCTGAGCAGGTGATAACTGCATTGACCCAGTGATGTTGTGCCAAACAGAACCAGTCTCCACCCTCAATCTGGTCTTGCTATGTTCAGCTTTTAGTGCTGTACAACCACTGATACTTTTGAAGTAGAGCTGCAGCTACAGTACTAGTCATTTAATCAATTAGTTGATCTAAAGAGATTTAGTTGCCAACTATTTTAATAATCAATTAATTGTTTCAGTTATTTTCGAGCACAAATGTCAAACACCTACTGGTCCCAGCTTATTAAATGTAAGGACTGGCTGCTTTTCTTTGTCATTCATGATAGTAAATGAAGAGTCTTTGGAGTGTTTGTTGAACAAGAGAATCTTTAGATTTGAAGACTCTGGGAAATTATAATGAGAATTTTTCACATTTCTTGACATTTAATTAATTTTATCAATTAATTGTGAAAATAATTGGCAGATTGATAAAAATGACAATAATCATGAGTTGCAGTCTTATTTTGAAGCTTTGGTGCCATGTCAGAGTTTCTATTGATTTGACTTTTTCTTAATTTCTTTGTTTTTGCTCCCAGTTTTATCTAACAGCAGCCATGCTGTTTCCCCAATCATTATCCAACAACCAGAACAGAACTATGTTGTGTTAAATTATTGCTATTGAGCTTATTTTGTATCAAGGCTGCAACTAACGATCAGTTTCATAATCAATTAATCTGCTGATTATTTTCTGGATTAATCGGTTAGTTGTTTGGTCTTTAAAATGTAAAATAAGAGCATAGTGGGAATGTTGACTAAAATTTTCTAAATGACCATTTTGTCCCAAATAACATCTTCAAATTGATTCTTTTTTTCAGCCAAGATTCCAAAACCACAATGTTTTCAGTTTACTATCACATAAAACAAAGAAAAGGAGCAAATCCTCGCATTCAAAATAATGAGAAAAATAAGGAAATACAGGTATAGGGAAGAGTCTCTGCAGATACAGCCACCGCCACACACGTCTAGTGGGTCATGAGTGTGATTGAAAGGGATTATGTTGATGTTTTTATACATTATTTTTAAAGAAAATGCTGCATATTATACCTTGACGTCTGTTGAGAGAAGATTTGGTTTTTCTCCTTGGCACTATAGCCTTGTTCTAAGACGAAAATGGGTTGGGATTAGTTTTAAATGTCTTGCATGTTTAGTGTCATTATAGTGTTCTCAAGACAGCGTGTTAGTTGGGCAGAATTATTATGCTTTATCTTTTGAATATTGTTTGGCTAGTTGTTAAAGACTAACAGGCAGAGCCATAGTATGAACAGCGGTTTTGATTGACAGAATTATTTCATTTTTTATATGTAATTGAGGATTCAAATACCTAATTTACTCTGGTTGTGTTGTGAAGATAGTCAATTATTTCAATAAAGCTTTCATCAAGGGTAAAGCATTGTTTTATTTGTTTTAAGCGTGTAATGATTAATCTCTTATTGATCATTAACATGGCTAGCTAGTGGTTCCATTATGAAAAAAGAAAACTTAAAAATTTCCTCCCCAGTTGGGACATCATGTATCATAAAACATCTATTATATCACCATCTATCTATCTATCAATCAGGTTTTGTTCTATGCTAATCCCTTAATAAATGTCACATAAAGATAAATGACACTGCACTTCTTTTATTGCTGGCTGAGTATGGGACAAAGTGAAGTTCATCAGATCCGTTGTCTAGGTGTGACACTGTACTTTAACCCTCAGCTCATATCCTGAGGTCTTTTTCACGTACACAGAGTCTATCAGCTCATTCACCCATTGGTGCGTCTTGTCCTCTATAACCTCCATTAGCTGATCTCTCACCCCTTCTTCTGTTCTTTTCCGTTACGCTCAGTTTCAGTCTTCACCTCTTCATCTCTCCCTCAGTTGGTCAGACAGCTGGAGTTGAGTGGACACTGTATTTTACCCACTACAGATCATAAACTGGTAGGTTTCTCAGTATTTCATATCCTTCGTTTTTGCTGTTGAGGTTAACCTTGTTTTTTACAGATAGAATGGTGTTTGATTGATCTTTATTTCTCTCTTTGGGTTGCCAGCAAACTCTGTAACTTGACATTTCAAGGTGGTTAAATCATCTGACCGAGTGTTTCTGTCTGACTGTTGATGTAGTTAAATGAAAGATTTGCTTTTCAGACATCTGAACCACGACAGAATGTAACATTGGATAACCTTTAGTTTACACAGTCATGGTTATTCATCAACAAGTAGAGTTCAGAGGAGAAATGTCTTACTGATAAGGCCTCTGCACTGGTGTCACGATACAAAGGTGGCGTCAGGGAAGCGTTTGCAGGAGGAGGACGGGGAGGGTAGGGGATAGGGATGGGTACTGAGAGCTGGTATCAAACTGGTCTGGGTTCCTGATTGGTCAATACGGAACATTAACTTGCTCTAACGTAGCCAGTAGTGAGTGTGCAGCCGAGAGACTGACTGAGAGAGCATGTGAGTGATGTTATCTGTGAACAAAGCAGTGAAGTGCAGTGTGTGTGCAGTTTAGACTGTTTGTCTGTGAATAAATTCTACAGCTCCTCTAGACCCAAGCCAAGTTCCTGTGTCTTGCATGTTACTCAAGGCAGTTCGCTCAGACGTAGCAACAATGTCGACCCAGGCTCACTTAAGGTGGACTGACCTTTAAGGTTGACCAGGTCTGCTATTCTCATTTTAGCTGTTCACAATTTAGCTGCTCCTCCTTTGCTCAGGAGATGACCACAGCCCTTAACTCCAGTTACCAGTTACGCCAGTTAAAACACTGTTGAATCTTTACACTTTACACAATCTTTGCTTGTCATGTCTTTGCATCAGATTATGGTAAGTAGCAGGGGTGGGGGAAAAATCAATTCTTCCATGGATCATGATTCTCCCTTGAAAGATTATGAATTGATGCAGAAAAGTCAATAATGGCAAATCTAAAGCCCAGCTCTCTACATTATGATTGCCTGTAACAGTTTTGTAAGACTGAGCTGAAATGCAAGGATGTACCCACGTGCTTCATGTTTACATTCTAGACCAGGCTACTTCGTGAATTTTTGTAAGGATGGCTTAATGTGAGCAACCCTGGCAGCATCCCTAGCTTAAATGCTAATGTAGGGAATTATTTTGACCAAACTAATTATTAGATATATGCTGTGTTTTAAAAAGTAGCACATAGTTACACAGTGAGATACAAATAAATCATGTATAGAAATTTGGATGCATTAAGATGCATCAATAATAGTTTCATAATCACATTGTAGCCTTCTAAATTGGAACTGAATCCAATTGTGAGGTGTCAAGAGATTCCCACCCCTAGTAAGTTGTATTGATAAGCAGTATCGATATCGGTATCGATAAAATCCGAGTGATACCCATCCCTAGGGGGGAGGAGGAGGCAGAAGATGGACAGAGTGCAGGTAGTGAGAATGGTAGTGTCGAGGTGGTCTCTATGATTATTCATTATTGAGATGGCAGAAGAGCTGAATGAGTGGAGCCGCTAATCTAACTCTGAGCCTGATGGACAGAACACAATTACCCTGAGAGTGGGAGGTGGGAGAGAGAGAGAGGGGAGAGGGGAGAGCAGAGAGCCAGAAACCCCCCTCGTCCCTCCTCCCACCTCTTCTTCTTCTCCCTTTTCTCTCTTTCTTTCTTTTTTCTTTCCTGTCGCCTGGCAGACTTTACTGTAGCTGCAGATGATTTCTGGGCATTAAGCTCCTGCTGGCAGCATCCTGTTTATCGAGTCACAAACACACACACACACACACACACACACACACACACATACAGTGGATTGTACACAAACACAGGCAGATCCTCACATCACCCACTCGCGCCTGTTGGCAGCGCCCCATTTATGGACGTCCAATTTACTCCTCGTTCCCTTTTCCTCCTTTCTCCTTGGGTCCGCGTCTCCTCTGGTATGGCTTCAGATTGCTGTCTAAATCCAGACACGCTAAGCTACGTTCACATCCTCCACTGCTACTTTTAGCTCGCGCACTGATTCCAGGTCAAACCGCCACTACAGTGTTCACGATGGCTTTTGATGGTGCTGCTCTCCCCTTCATGTTGTCTGTGCAGGGGATTTGTACAGCTGAAGCCAGACATGGACTGCTTTTTTTCCCCCCTTTCTTTTTTTGTTGAGAAATTAGCTTGTTCTCCCCTCAAGGGACTCTAGCTTAGATGTAGAAGTCTTCCACGACTCTCTGGAGAAAGAACCATATGTCTGGAGCCTTGCAGAAGTCTGCAGCAGATTTTTCATTTCCAGCCTTGGAGTCTTCGTCTCTTGCTCATTTTCACCAGCAAACTTGTGACTGTTTTTGCTCGCAATGGTTGGATGAGTTGGACTTCTTCAACAAAGTGAGTGGTGCTCTCATAGGAGCAATTTTGCAGCAGCTCAAAACTCATTTCACAATTTTTTCATGATATATTTTGGATTAGATGCGCACTGTAAAACCACAGAAACATGTCTTTGAATCTTGTGTTTTTGTAGTTCAAGAATAAAAGCTGTTATTTTCTGAGTTAAAGGCAGTGAGGGGGTTTCTAGACTGCGTCTTTTCTAGTCCAAGTTGAGGATTAACAGGCTGCCTTTCTTAAACACAAGCTCCAGATGCTGCCTGAAAGACTTCACAGCTAGAAGGAGAAGAACGAATTCAGAGAACAAAAAGGAAAAGAGAGGAGAGGGACAGAGGGGGACATGTTCAGGGTTAGAGCCGAAGCCGCTCAAACTCCTTCCTTTCTCTTCTGATTTTACTTCCTTGGGCTTTTTTCTCTCCCCTTTTACCCCCTGCTCATTATCTTCCTCACCCACTCTATGTTCCCTCACCCTTCACTTTCTTTCCACTCTGTTCATTTCTCTTCCCTCTAACCCCTCTCTTCATACTCACTCTCTCTCCATCCATTTGGTGGAACAGTGCTGCTGATAATGCCTGTAATTGGAGTGACTCACACTTTTCCAGTGTGTTTGGACCAGATAAAGAATATTGTCAGCATTTTGCCGACATGGCCTCTGCTGGCAGAATTAAATGGACTCTGTTCTGTTCTGTCTGCAGCAAATTAAAAGCCTCTCAATTCATCTGTTCTCGCCTGAGGCTCACAGGGGCCTCCTATTCACACAGAAACACCGTGGAGAGGGGGGGAGGAAGAGAATAAGAGAGATTTCCCTCTCCTCCAAGAAGCACCGGTCTTTTAGTTTTGTTCAAGTCTGCACTCAGCCGCTGTTAGATGGAGACGGAGACAGAACGAGAGGTCAAGACTGATATTCTAAGGAGAGGTGAAGAGCAGCTCAGAAGGTAGTCAGATTCATTATGCAGCTTGTCAACTCGCAGCTGTCTCCTGCTGTCTTTGTACTTCAGTGTCTGTGCGTAATAAAGGAGTTTGTCTGCATTTGTGTGTGCATGCAAGTGTGTGTAGGGTAGAGTGGATCTCAGTGTGTTTGGCTGCTAAGTTGTACCAGTCGGTGCCAGTCAACACTTCAGAATAAAGTTGTGGCAGATGGGCAAAGAAGGGACAGAATGCTGGGGCCAAAGGGGCCCATCAGACACTGGACAGGGCCCAGGAAGGGCAACGAGTGTGCTAGTAGGGGAAAAGGAAAATTACAGATTTATACAACTTGGCTTATTATTTCTAGTCATCTTGCTATTGGTGATAATAACATTTAGCCACCAAGTTAATTGCCTATCTGGGAATTAATCTGGGAACAGGAAAACATGTTGCAGAATGTCAAACAAGGCAATGAACAGATGATCAGACAGGTTTTACACCTCCAGATTAGCCAAACTTTAGTTATTAATATGGTGAAATAATCATCCAGTGTCCCTTTTAAACATCCTTCCCAGTTTACACCCACATTGGTTCAACTTCCACAGTACTTGCTGTCATTGTGTGCACAGTTTTCCTGTGTAATGAGAGATTTAGGACTGGGGCAATTAGTCAACGTAATAGATGTCATCGATTACGAAAAAAAAAAAAAAATCTGCATCGACGTGTTGCTATGAACTGCTACGCCTGGTCAGAGCATGGATTCACCCACAGAACAATCGGCAGAGAGCAAGACTTGCCTCAGTCATCTAAAGTGTGGGAGCATTTTAGACAGAGATGCAACAGTTTGGCTCTCTTGAGCTCCACAAACTAGATGTGACTTCTCACAGCAGGACAAACTGCTCCAAACAAGTGCTGGAAGTGAAGCACCAAGCGACCTGTCCTCCTGCTGCAGCTGCAGAAGCATCATCCTGTTAACTTTGTGTCAGTACCCTAACACGATATATGAGGATTATCAACACGTGGAACATGTTTCTGTTAGCAGAAGTCTCTTCATCAACCCTGTGTTAAAAGTGATGTCTGTACAGCTACTGTTAACTTTACACCATGTGTCATGTAACGGTGTTATTCTGCCGTTTTGTACTTTCTGTTCATGTTATCAGCCGCGCATGAGACAGAAATGGCTTTAACTAACATTTAAGACTGTCTGTAATTCATTTCAGTCACCAGAAAAAGGACAAAAATTTTCTTTGGCCCATACTGATGCACAAATACACTGCCAGTGATCATCTTACCTGCATATGACTGCAGTGATGAAATAATTACGTCATAACCAGTTTAAGTTTTAAGTCAGTGTCCAGTTCAGTGAAGGGTTGACAGTGATTAGTGATTAAATTAACATACATCATAGCTTCGTTTGAGTTTGAGGTCCAGTATTTTTCTGATCAGGCATCTGACATTGAGTCTACATAAGGTGGAAATTAGGCAAAATTTAAAATATGCCACAATTATCATTATTCTAATGTACTTTATGAGTCTGTTTTTCAGGATTGTGATTGAAGAAAATATTGAAATATTAATGAGACAAGTTTTGGATATGTACTGTACTTGAATTAATTGTTATATAATTGAAGAATAGTAAACTAATTGATAGATTAATCAATTAATTGAAAAAATAGTGCAGCTATTGCTGATATATTTGCATTGGTGTTTGTGTGTGTCTCAATGTTTCAACTCGGAGATTTGTTCAAGCGGCTGGTTTGTACGTTACATATGCATCCAATAAATAAATAAATAAAATAAACTCATAAAATGTCCATCTTACACCTATATTCCTCTTTAAACTGAAACATGCAAATATACGCCTTCTGAATTCAAGTTTCTCTCTTTTTCCTAATTAGTCTAACTGCAGTCTAACTCGACAGAAACAAAATAAGGGTAAAACTCACCCAAACTGTCTTGGTTAGTCTTTCCACTGTTCCAACAATCACTAACACTGGTTAGGTCAAAATAAATCCTGAATTCACACAGTTAGATGTGAAAATTCTGGCTTTACGCAGTTTTCCTCCCACTCATTCTTTAGCTTAGTGGATGTGTATCGCACAGCTGAATGAGAGTCTGTCACTGAGCAGCTGCTCTCACTTTATCCTTGGAGAGAGACCATTAAATTAGCAGATCAGTTGTTGATAGCTGATATATTTGTTTGTCTGACTGCTTGTGATTATTTTCCCAACATTGTTGTAATCAGTTCCCAGATTAAAGCCATTTACTTGTTTAGTACAGGAATGACATAACTGATGGCTAAAATGAAGTAAGTTAGACCAGGATTGTAATCACTAGGATTTAAATTGAATTGATCCAAACTCAAATGACAGTTTGTGTAAAACGTCTGTAAAAACAAACAATATTAGTGTGTTTGAGCCCGTTTGATAGAAAAAGGAAGTGGTTTAAAGAGGTGGGATTGTTCTTCAAGCAGTGTGCTTGCAGAGACACATTATTGACAGGAAGTAGGAAGTGCAGACCGGGCCTCTCCAATACGTTACCATGGGCAACATGTACTCAAGGCCTCCGATCAGAAACAAGCTCATTCTCACGCCTGCTGAGAACTCTTGGTACGTTTTGCCTGCCAAGGGTAAACACAACCTAACTGAATCAAACCTCTTTCTTCCTCTCTTCCCCCCCCAGCTCTCTGTGGGTGTGTGTGGGATGTTGTGTCAGGGCTAAAGCCCATCCCTCTCCCATGAGCCTGTGTGCCCACACACACACCTGGCGCCTCCACGCACACACCCGGCGCCCACGCACGCACAGCCGGCACTGACGCTGTGAACTGGACCCTCGGAGCCCAGCGGATCCCAGCGGAGCCAAGCGGAGCGGAGACTAGCCCAGTTGGAGCCTGAGGATGTCAACAGAGACAGAGCTACAGCCAGCGGTCAGGCCCAGCAGCGTCAGACGGGACTCCAAGAGGAAAGGTAAGAACACCACACACCTGTTGTACGGTTTGAAACTGTGTCAATGATATTATTGCTTATTACTCTTCTAAGTTGTTTGCTTATTATTCTATAAGGCTGGGGCGATTCACTGGCACAATCAATGTCATTGATTATGGAATTGTATCAATTTGCATAACGTGTGTTGGCATGTCTCAATGGCTGCGGCCTGTCAAAGCATAATTCCCTCAGAGAACAAGATGCAGCTAAAACAACTTGCCCACGATCATCTAAAGTGTTGACATATTTTAGACAGAGACCAAGTGATGTGGTGCTCTGTGAGCTCTGCAAATTGGACATGGCTTAACGTTATCTCAGCAGTAGGCTACAACTGCAAAGCACAAACACCTGATGTGAAAACACCGCTGCTTTGTCAAGACTGCAGCGACAGCAAGACAGCACCATCCTGTTCAATTTTTATTGCCACCCAAGCATGATATATCAGGATTATCAACACAAGGGACATGTTTCACTTAAAACAGATTTTCTGAATATTTCTTCATTGCTCCCATGTTAACAGTAACTGCTGTAAACATTGAATTAAGCACTACTTTCTGTAATGTTATTATTTGGCCTTTTTTAAATATTTTCTGTGTATTTTATTAGCCACGTATAAGTGGCCACAGCGACCATTACAGGATGTTGTTACGGTCTGTAAATCATTTCAGTTATTTTCATTGCCTCACACTGATTATCTTAACAGCACATGTTGAAATAAATCCATGACATAACCACTTTTATAGTTTTAAGTACATTACTGAAGTAAAATGACTGACTCTCTAGTTTAGGGGAAGAGTTGACACACAGTGATTCAGTTAATCTGTGTCACAGTAATTATTTGATTTGAGTTCCAGTGTTTTTATCAGGAATCTGACAATTAGGGTCTATTAAATAGGATTCAAATTAGACCTCCTTTAAAA
>JAJHUR010093528.1:0-13873 GCA_027495735.1 Lutjanus campechanus | reverse complement strand
GTCTTTTGAACATACGGTATTTTCTATCAGAAATAAAGTGTAAATATTGAAGTAAACAGTGTGCATGAGTGACTCTCTCTAAAATTATTCTGACTAATAAGGAATAATTAATTATTATTAAATTAAATGTAAAGCGTAATAAATCTGATTATACCAAAGTGCACACGGGATGGGATCACAGTTGTCAGATTGTCTTGAACAGATCAGTCAGCATAACAGCTGTTTGTGTCTGCATGTTTATTGGGATCCAGAGAAACAAAGATTAAACAATTAAGATGTATGACATACAAAATGAACAAGACGTTATATCTGACCATGAGACCAGCCTAACCCAGGAAGAAAAAGGTCTGCGCTCTTCTATTAGAGCCTGATGTTGTTTGGATGGATAACCTGCATGTAATTTTGCACACAGGTTATCAAACTTAAGAAATGCTGTCTGATTCGGTTTCCTCCACCCACACTCGTTTTAGCAAGACGGATGAGTGAGGATGAGGAGAAAGAGGAGGAGACCAAGAATGGGCGGCTGCAAAGCTGCACCTCAATCCAGCTCAGGTGGGCGTCCAGCCGGATTGAGGTGCAGCTTAGCAGGCCAGTCTGGATCGGCTCGCCTCTCTCTCTCCGGGTGCACCTGCTTCTTAAAGGAGATGAGAGCTGACTTTCTGATTGGCGTCTTGCATAGTCGGCCTTTAACACACCCATGAACTAACCAGGGCGCTTGTGCACAGCTGATGGGTGTATCCCCCTGTGTGCTACTGGCAGAAAGGGCGGGACATGGCAGGATATCGCTGCGCCCCTGGCACAAGACGGCGAATGCGGTGGATTTGGACACACTTTGAATAAATTAAAACCACTGCACTTTAGATCAGCATAAGATAAAGCCCCAAGTATTAATATGTTTTGTTGGTGCATGTTCACTAACTCTTTATTTTGTTGTCTTCTCATTTTCCCGTTAATGATTTAGACTTTTTTTTAAAAAGCAGTCTGTAAATTAAATCTACTGTGGACTTTTCAAAAGTTTCTTATGGTGATATTTTTGAATTAAATCCTGTCAGCATTAATATGTGACAAGCGCTGATAAGATATTTTCAGGCTCATAACAGATGCGATTAAATTCAGATACTTTAAACTAGTGTGGGAGTTGGAGAAAAATAATTTGATTTATATGTAATAAAAATCAGCACGTCTTCAGAATGTGTCTCAGTAAAGAGACGTGAAGCTTAAACATCACACAATTTTTTTAAGCTACCTTTACTGTACATATCTTCATCTGGACCGTGTATCCACTGCTTATGCAGTCAATATGTAAATTCTCCCAGGAGCTCTCTGGCAGACAGACAGCTTTATATGATGTACTTTAATTGATGAGATGCCATGTAAAGTAGATCTGATCATCTGTGGGAAAACAGGCGCAAATGACCCGACAAAGCATTTACCCAGCTGCGATACAGTTCACAGCTAATTATAATGAAAGCCTATAGCTTGCAGTCAGAATCGGCTGATGCATATCCGTGCTTATATATCAGCGGTGTGTGTGTGTGTGTGTGTGTGTGTGTGTTGATGCCAGTCTCTTAAATAACTACTGAATGACACATTCACTACACCATGCTGTGCTCTCCACTCTTTTCTCCGCGTGTAACATTGTTAGACGTGTGAAAAATGCTGAAAATGAAGTTCGTCTTTTCCACAGTTTCTGACAGTGGAGGGGATCGCAGACATTTATGGCTTAAATATCAGCTAAAAGTCAAAGTACATTTTCTTCTTTCCTTCAATAATGGCTATTTTACCATTGATTAAATTGTTATAATTCAGACACCAAATGCATTATGTGCATTTAAAATAGTTTTGAGCAATTAATATGTAACATTTCCACATTAAAATATCTATATAGTTTGTGTTGTGATATAGTTATGTTGTGTACTCACCTTATCCCAAATAAATGATCTAAATAATTTGTCTGAGTCATGTCAGGTAGATTTTCATCAGCTCTGGTGGTTGATAACAACTCCCATGATCCAATGCTAATTCATGACATCGTCAAACTGCGTCGTCTGTTGTTGTTTTAATGTTAGAGAGACACCTAGCAGCAGTATCAACATATTGGACTTTTAAATGATTAAATATGTCCCCACAGTGTTATATGACAGGAGAGAATATTGTCATGAACCTAAATCATTGCTGAACTACAACGGCACCTACGCAGTCTGCTCAGTGGTTAGACTGACTGGGTTTGAACTTTGATTTGTCAGTCAGCATTATGTTCAGCTGATATCCAACAGAGCGCAACAGGACTGAAGCCTAAAAGCCAAAATTTAGTTAGAATATTTGCACCTTTTTTAAATAATTTTTTGGCTAGATGCCAGAACACAAGCTTTAGAGGTTTTTAAATTTTGTTCTGCGACATAAAATTCATCAGTTAATACCCCACTCGTGAATTCTGAAGCTTTTTAAAAGGTGTTAACTGCTAATAAGTGGCTAAATGAGACAAATAAGGTTGTCAGGGACATTATACCTTGACACTTAGTGGTGGTGACATGAAGTCACAGGACTGGCGACACAGGTGTCGTTTGTTTTTCAGCCTTTTAACATTAGCTTTTTTACTTCTGGTGATTTTGTTGAACAAAACGTGCAAGTATCACGACACTTATTTTCTGCAATTATCCAAAATTCAATGAATAAATTCTGTTGTTTTTTTTAGTCAAGGGACCAGAGTGATACAAACTTCCAGACTGGCCTGCAAAAATAAGTCTTTCCTGCAGAACTACAACACACCAGAATAGCAAAAGTGCTTACAATAGACCAACCTTCTATTTTAAGAATAGCTTGCTAACGCGAAACACCTGTTAACTCCAGCGTATTATTGGCATTATCGTTGTCTCTTTCTTCAAACTTGGCACAAATGTCCACATGGACTCACAGATGAACAAATCAGATACTTGTGGTCACCGACCCTCAGCGTCTCATTGTGACTTTGACTTCTCGACTTGAGATGACTCCAAGAGATATTAAATAATTGCATTTTTGTACAGCGTAGATATTGAGAGAAGCCGTGTTTTGTTTTCGAAGCATGATTGGGTGATTTCCAGTGCAATGCGCCCCAAAACTGGCAACCTACTGCAGTCCAGTGGAGGCCAACACAGACGACAGAATTAATAAAATTTGGGTTCAAGTATTATGTTGTCTTTGGTGGTTGAAAGAACAGAACAGCGGAACGCAAAGTCCGCAGTTCTTCTTCCGTCACGTCAAAACCCGCAAAGAAAGGTAAGTGAAGACAATCAGTTAAAGTATGACAACACATCAGTGGACATATTTGACGAGTTGGGACTGAAAACGGGCTGATTTTGATGCTAACCTTCCAATTTCTTCTACCATTGACGCGTGATTTCATATAACTGTTGCTCAGAGGGATCTTTGTCTCTTTCTACCCTTTCAGGTGTCAGCCTGGTTGTGCCTTTGTACAGAGTTCAATATACTTCTACTTGTACAAAACTTGTTTTTTTTTGCAAACCCTTCATACAAAACAACATTGATTTGTAAAGAGGACTTCAACCTTAAAGCATGAAAGACCTTTTAAAAAATATATAGTAGTCCTGTCAGCCATCTGACTGTACCGAATCAAGCTTTTGTGGCAGCCGCTTCCAAAACTTTTGAACAGTAATGTAGATGATGCCATTTTTGCTCTCTCACATTAAAGACCTTCACATTGCCTTCTGTAGGCCTTTGTGTGCCTACGATTGGATCCACAAGAATTTTTCTGACACAAAAAATGTCTCAGGGACAAAAACAGTGATACACATTAAACTCTACCACACAACTCTATTTTCTTTGTAAAGATTAATTCACATTTTAGAATGTTGGACTTGAATTTTGACCAAATGTTTGTAGGGATGGAACTAATGATTATTTTTCTTTAACGATTAAGCTGCCAATTCTCTTATAGATCGATCATGTGGTCTAAAAATGTCACATAATGATAGTAGTCTATATTTTCAAATTCCTTGTTTTGTGCCACCAATGGTTCAAATGGAGAAAAGCAAGAAATCTTCATATTTGAGAGGTGGAGAACAACATTTTTTGGTCCATATTTTAATTGCAGATTATTTGTCTGTCGATTGACTAAATGATTGATCTACTTATCACTCCAGCTCCAAACATTTCAGAGGTAGACAGTGTCATCTTCACCATGTGCTGCTGCTGTAAACTGTGCAGGATTTTCAGCAGAGGAGCAGTCATGTATAATATTTGTCCTGAAAAATATTTCAAATGTTTGACACGTTGCTCTGCTGGACGTTGACTGAAGTCAAACTGTGCTTGTATCAATACCAATTGCTCATGTTAGACGGCCGCGTGGGACTCAGCCCTCTGACCAGACTAGTTATGTGCTGCAGGCTGTTTGTATGTTTCAAATGTAACAGAAAAGACTTTGTTGAGTAAGTTTTCCACATTAGTCTTTATTGGAATAGCTTTTTTTTTTTCATTCGGTTACAAAACTGAATAAAACTTTATTTTATAATCAAGCAATGAGATGATTTTTTTTTTGTTTTTTATCTAAGAAAAATATTGAAAATTGTCCATCAAATGTCTTGTTTTGTTTGGCCAACAAACCAAAACTGAATATATTTAAATTACAGTCACACAAAACAAAGCTATTATAGCTATTCCTCACAACTGAGACGCTGCAGCAAGAGACTGTTTTTGCATGAAAACTGACATAATGGAAATATTATAATTTGATTATGTCTAATGAATCACTGTCTAATCGTTTAAGCTCTGAAAATAAATGAGTCATTCCAATAGCTTTCTTAGGTTTTGTTCAATTCTTCTAAAAAATTTGCAAAAAAGATAAAGACAACAAAAAAACAATTAGAACCAGCTTTTGTGTTATTAAGTAATGAACTGCACAAATTGTAGCTCAACAGTGAATGTGCAATGAGCATCAGAATTAAGATACATTTGGATGTTTTAATGATGCTGTGTGTCTGTACAATACTGCAACATTTCCTTAAGTTTCTCAGGTTTCTATTACAGTGTGTAACAGAAGAAGAACTTCAAAATGGATGAGTTATGAATTTCAAGATAAACATTATAAGCCAACGGTTCGGGCGGGGATCCTCTAAAGGGGTCACGAGTTAATCTGAGGAGGTTTAAGATGATTAAGGGGATAAGAAAGAAGAAAATGTGCGGCGCTGTGACACAAAATTCTACTGTTTTCTTCTGACTTGTGTCTCATGTTCACTCTTTTGTGAATTCTTCAAAAGGAAGACTCAAATCATAGTGCTCAGGATTTATATTATACTTCAATGCCAGTGGTGGGCGATGGACATGCTTGTTGCTTATAGTCTGCGTTATGGTGTTGTACCAGTGCTACAAAACTCTTGAATCAAATATATAAGGTAAGGTTGGAAAGCCAAGGGCGTGCTTACAATATGCTACAAAAACCAGCAATGTGATGAGAATGATCAACTTTTGGGTAAAAATGCTGTTATAAGAAACTAGTCCTCTGCACAACTTTAGCTCTGGAACGATGTCACTCGCCAAAGATGTTGCCACAGAATTTCATGAGTCCACAAAGATGAGCAGTATTTGCTCATTACACAAACTGTCAGTAAAAGTAGGTGCTTGCAACACATAGATGAACTGTCTACCTCCACAGATATTCAATATCCAAAACATCTCAGATAAAAAAAAAATATTGCAACTCCAAAGTGCTCCGAAGCACTTCCAGTTGAGAAAAGAGCATGTGGTGTTGTCAGCTGAGGAAAAAAAAAACACTTTGGTGGCCTCTTACTTTCATACATGCGTCTATTATGGTGGTGCCAACATATGTCACATAAATATATTGTATAATGCTTCATACATACATACATAGACGAGACTATAAAAGGAGGTTGCTCATCTTTACTCTAGCTTTGTATTTGTCAAATAAACTGCTCCTCTTATGTACTAAGTTCCTGTCTCTGTCTCATCTCTGCTTCCATATATATATATATATATATACATACATATATATGAAGGATGTGTACTGTATGAAATATTTGTTTTTTTTAAAACTTGCCCTGTGCCAGAAAACACCCTTGTCCCAGACCAGAATTTCAACAATTTAAAAATGTGTTAAAAGCCTTCAAAATCTAAAGCTACCGAGACCTACTGATGATATGGGTGTAAAAATGTGCTATTATAATCATCTTTGTTTTCAAATGTATTTTTAATGAAAATGTTGGCTCTTTTCCCAGATTTCCATCAACTGCATCAGATTTTTTTTACAACAACATGATTTGATGGTGGGCATACTGCTGAAGCACTAGAAAGCCTTCTAATTTTTTTTGACAAATTCATTTAATAATATCGCTCTCAACCATAACATGTCACGTCCAAGAATTATGGTTTAAAAATGTGTATTTTGATTTGCATTAAGAGAACTCTTAGCAATTAAAAAAATTGATGAAAAAAAATGAAAAAAGTAACATTTTGTCAGCTCTGTCAGATGTAGCTGACGTCTGTATTTGATAAAAAAAAATGTAATTACTAAGAGGTTGACCCATTACAGGGTTTAACAGCAATGAGTTTTATCTTGTAAAATCTATTTTCCAAACATAATGGAAGACTAAAAATCAAAACTCACTCTCAAGAATGAGTGATACTAATGAATGACTCTGAATTTGACTATACTGACCCTGTTGTGACTGGTGAAATTAACCAGCATTCCTCAAATTGCAGGAATTGGTCCAATTTGTGCTCTACAAATTCCAAATTCTTTTACGGGACTGAAATAACACATGTATCTAACCACTAACTAAATACAGCCTGACTAATACACTCTGCTATGAGGCCTTCAAGAACTCCAGCCATGTTACATTCCATGCTCCAGTTACCTTCCACTCTTTGTGTAGCACCTAGATACCATAACCAACAAACACGTCCATCGCCCACTACTGGCATTGAAGTACACCAATCCTGAGCCTTGTGACTCAAACCCTCCTTTAGTTCTTTGGGGGGGGAAGAATGAAAAAGCCCACCTGGATTTATACAATGTAACCGAGGCCCAGTGTGAGCGAGAAAGAAAAGAAAACACGAGGATAATGCCATCTCTTTTCCACTACCAACAGTGCTGCTCCGATCCAAAGGGATTATAAACAACTCAAACAAGCAGTACTACTTCAAACAATAAAATACCTTATTAAACCCCAACATGAGAGGGCCTTTGGGAAGGAAGACTTTTGATGTGTACACAATCCCTCCAGTAGTGAATATATTTAGTCTTGCACTAAGAAAAGGAGCAAATCATTCTCCTGACTCCATTCTTCATTCTGAGGGATATCAGGAGCCAAATTCAATAACAACTTTAGATCATAGCCCAATCCATCTCTGAATCATCCCATAGTCTTTGCATAGCCTTAGCCCCTCGGCATAATTTAACACTGTCAGACTATGAACTCATCTCTTCCATAGAAAATGAATGGGCTGGCTTCCAAGAACAGGATATCTTCACAGAGATCCCTCAAACTTCTCTGGAGCCACTAAATTTAACTGAATTCTGCCTGTGTCAAAGTGATATCTACTGGCAGGGAAAAAATGGGCTGAAACGAACTGAAAGTTGGTCTGAATAGAGTGAAAATCATTTCTCTTGCACCTTTAGTTTACACTGCACGTAGGCCCTAACCAATCATCAGCATAAGGCAAAAATCTTATTGGCTGGAAGTAAAGTTTATTACAGATATTTCAGAAAATGTTATAAAAGTAGTTACTTTGATACACATTTTTCTGGAAAGTTACATTTCTATGGAAGGATCACATTCATGGAGTGGGAATAAAAGAGCACAAGAGAAAATAGAAAGGAAAGGAAAAGACACTATTTTTAGTGAGAAGCACAGAGGACTGATACTGAGACCTTAAAGGTGTTTTTGCAGAGTGACAGTGAGGTTTACCCTTGATCGTTTGGAAATAAAATGTCACCACTTCATCATTTTATCCTATTACATATTGTGTGATAATTTTGTCATAATTAGTGTTTGAATTCTAGAAAGGTATTGAGAAAAACATGTTTTGTGAGGTTACGGTAAACTTGACCTTTGACCTCCAAATCAATTCCAAGAGCATGTTTGTACCACATTTGAAGGAATTCACCAGGTGTCCCTGAGATATCACATTCACGAAAAGGGAACAGATGTGGGGTCACAGTGACCTCGACCTTTGACCTCCAAAATCTAATAAATTCATTGGTGAGTCCAAGTAGACATTTTGTGCCAAAATGGAAGATAATCTGGCGAGGTGTTGTTGAAATATCGCAATCCTGTGACCTGGAACTTTGACCTTTGACCATCAAAATTGCATTAGTTCATTGTTGACTCCAAGTGGTCATTTGTGCCAAATCTGAAGAAATTCAGTTGAGGTGTTCCTGAGATACTGCATTCATGAAAGTAGGATGGGTATGTGATAGGGGCTCAGTGGATCACAAAAATTGATGGTTCAGATCATATCACAGTTTTGAGTTTTTGATCATTTTTCGGATCAGCAAAAAAGCAAAAAAAGGTGGGATTATGACTTCTATAAAAGTAACCGGGTCAGTAAAACTGCGTTTCACGTTATGATGGTTATATATGGTCCGCAGATCACATGCACGCTGAACAGTGGGGGCGATCCGTACGGGATACATGACAACTGCGATCCGTTGCACCCCTAACATGAGGTCACAGTGGCCCTGACCTTTGTCCTCCAAAATCTCTGAATTCATTGTTGAGTCCAAGTGGATATTTGTGTCAAATTTAAAGAAATTCCAGTCAGGTGATTCCTGAGATATTGCATTCACAAGAGTAGAACAGACATGAGGTCACAGTAACCCTGAACTTTGACCTTTGACCAAAATCTAATCAGTTTATCGTTGAGCTTTGAAGAAATTCCATCAAGGTGTTCTTGAGATATTGTGTTCACATGAATGGAACAGATGAATGCCACACCTGAAAACACAATCCCTCCACACTTTGTTGGTGCTGGTGCAGAAGAATAAAAATCAAATGTTGAATTTCATGCACAGAAAATGTCCTTGATTTTTCATGGACATTTTTTTTAAAAAGAGAGAAAAATAAAGTCTGTATAAGAGAGAAAAAAATACTACTAAAGATTTTCTGCACTACCTAAGATCCACTTATCTCCGTTGTCCCTGAAATTGAATGAATGCTTTGGGGGGGTAGAGAATGAAAAGAAACAGAACTAATTCACCCACCAGCTCTTTCCAATACAGTTATTGGGTATTGTGTTTTTTGTGAATTAGCCTTGAGCTCCGAAAGTCCAAAATCAGTCATGTGGAGTCAGTAATGAGAGGGGTTAGTTTTGTTCAGTGAAGCAATTATGCTTGTACAGCGACGCCTGCACCTCAGATCAAGAGAGAGAGTGGCAAAGGTCACTTTTTGCATTCCGATTATTTACTGGATCATTTGGTCATTATACTCAGACTTTGAATAGAATACCTTTGAACAAAATGATACCGCGCAGTTCGCCCTGCTTCACTCTCATGATCAGATGTCGTGTAGCTGTCATATTTTTAGTGATGGTAATGTCTGTCAGTCTGTCATTCCACGACTTTGTTCCAGCCTCAGATATCTCAACATCTCTCAGATGAAGAGGCACAAATTTTGGTTCAGGCGGTGAATCCGAGCATTTTAATGATCGCCGGACTTTTCTTCTGGTGCCATCATTAGCCTCACATTCGCGGGTTTAAGTGAAATGTCTCAACAGCTACATCAGGTCATCATCAGGTCAAAATTTTGTCCAGTACTTTGTTTTATGACCAAAAATCTGCAAGATTAATGACATTATCATTAGCATTAAATGTACTTATTTATATGTAATGATATATTGAACAGTGTGATATCACAATAAATAAAATGTCCCAATATGATAAAGACTGTGGCAATCTATCATAATATTGCATGGGCAATTATCTTATGAATTAATTTTGTTTTATTTGATTAAATAACTGCTACAGACAGTTGTATTGTTTTTATTTTGGAATTATTCATACATAATTCAAAAATTCATGCAAATTTTTGCACATGCTTAGGTCATAGCTGGCTATTTTTGTATTGCTTTATTAAAGAAGAAAGACAGAAGTGCTTTAAGTTAAAAAGAAAAACAAGTTTTAAACAAGGCAAAAAATGCTGCACATGTAAGATTAATTATTTAATAAAGGGCATCTTTTACAAGCCGCCATACCTTGAGTACTTTTTTTTTTTTTTTTTTTTTTTTTTTTTTTTTTGTATTGTTACATCCTCAGAAATGTTTAATATTAATTTTAGCAAATGTTAGCATCTTAACATGTTAAACTAAGATGGTGAACATGGTAAACATTATACCAGGTAGCATCAGCATGTTAGCATTATCATTGTGTACATGGTAGCTTACTGATGTTAGCATTTAGCTCATATACCCGCTATCAGCCTTGTGCAGCCAAACACAGCCACTAGCATGGCTGTAGACTTAACACACTAAACTAGGCTTAACTACATTTCAACAATACACCTGCTATAGCCTAAATCAGCATGTTGTCCTTGTGAACTAGTAGCATGCTGAGGTTAGCATTTAGCTCAAAGCAGAGTCACTAGCATGGCCGTAGACTGTGGATGTATAATGAAGACACTGGATAAAGTGTTGCTGCTCAGCCTGGCCACTCGTGGTGTTGCAGCCAAAAATTCCCCTGTGGCCCAAAACGCCACCTTGAACTGCAAACAAGGTGAGTTATGACTCTTTCTACATTGGATTTTTTTTTTTTTAATCTATGGAGTTTTTATATTTGTAAAACTTTCCTTGAGCTGAAAAAAAAGCAATCTGTGATGTCCTCCCAGGCAGGGCCACTGTGCACATTTACTGGAGCGCACCTGAAAGTACACATAGAAGCTTGGCATATGCATACTGAACAGGTGCCATCTTTGGGCCCATGCCGTAGACGCAAGGAAAACACATGTGAATGCACGGTATAAAGGAACAGTGTGACCATGTTCTCTCAGAAACAAAAATCATCCAGTCAAGAGTAAAGGTCACCTAAGTCCGCCTCTTCCTTCTAGATTAAGCTGCCAGCAAAAGAAAGTCACAGTAGCTAGCAAGTCTTCCCTCACAAAATGTAATTTAAAAATGAAAGACACCTTAGGCATTGCTTCCCTTGACTTGGGATGTGCGCTGTCAGCCCTGCAAAACTAATTTGCATTTAAGATCCAATCACAATGCAGGCAGAATCAAGAAAAGAAAAAAGCCCTTTTTTATAGTGAGTGTAAATGCTAAAGTTGGTGTTTCAGATGTCATTATTCATTCACCATGTTACTACCAGGTGTAAATGGTGTTCTTGTTATCCAAGAGAGAGACATGCAATAGAAGGAATATATTATTTACTAAAAACACCATCCAATCAGCCCAGATAAAAAAAATCTGTTTTCCAGTACAGCATGATTGATAGCACAGGCCCATTATTAGGCAAGAATAAAAGCTTGAATTGAAAGCTGAAATTTTACATTCTATGATGCAATTAGTGACTATGCGCAATTAAATACAAAAAAAGAGACTTTAATGAATTCAACACAATGATTCAAACATGCAAAACAAAGATAGAAATCGCAATTAACGCACTTCCCTGCACTGCAACCAAGTGTACCATTTCTTCCTCTATCTGTGACCATTCAAAACAGAAAAACAAAGTGTGTATTATCTCTGTGCTCCCCTGCTGCCAAGTGTATTTTTTACACAATGAATCGGTGACAGTATCTTGGGCTGCAACCAACATGGTCTGCGAATGATAAAATACACCTCCAAGAGCAAAGGTGCAGAGGCACCATTGTGAATCACCAACATTAGTCCGATGACTGGCCCATACAATACCCTAATTGCCTCGTGTTACGATGCACAGATTCTTCTCCTCAGAGCAATGAGCCGTTGCACATCACATTGCTATTCGAGTCACAAAACATTAGCTGAAACCGGGACACAAAAAAGTCCCAAAAGAAAAAAATAAGAAGATTTGACCACATTATTAAGAAATACTCTCAAAACTGTGACATGACTTGCTATAAATCTTTTGAAGCTTCTACCTGATTTTGTTTACTACATCCTGTGTGATATATATAAATAAACAGTACTGATATGGAAATAAGCATGCCACACTAGTCAGTTACTTTCAACACAGCTCAAAGTGAGGTTTGTGTGTGTTTGCCATGCTTTCAGAGCGGATGCCAAGTAAGAAAGCTGTAGTAGAAAGGCTATACTAAGAGCTTTTCCAGTACATGTAGGTCATTTCTCCTCCCTGTGGAAATATAGCCTGTTTTAGGATTAGGGGCTATGATTCATTATGACTGAATTTAATTACAGCGAGAGGTGGCCAATGCATCCCCGGTTTTAGCATATTAGGGTCCCTTCATCCATCGGATGGTAAATGTCTAGAGGAGGGTGTGGGGGTTGGGTGGGATAAAAAGTGTGTCTGTGTGTGTGTGCGTGCGTGTGTGGTTGAAGCGGGTGGAGGAAGGGAGGATGTTCAGAAGGCTTCAGGTTACTTTAGCAGAGCTGCAATTTGAACACGTTAACATGCACAAACACACGCAGACACAGAGACACACACACAGACACACACACATAAAAGCAGATTACTGAGAGTAATCAGGTTAAGGTGAGAAATTCGGATAACTCATTTATGTATATCCCGCTCCCATTTCCAAACTAGAAGAGTGCACTCAGGGCAGATCTCTGCCAGGCAACCCGAAAAACAATATTTGGATGTAACCTTTTCGAAATCACCACAACATTTTGATTAGTAACTGTGATTTAATTAGATATTTTGTGAAGTAACTGGATTAAAATGACATTTATTTTGTAATTTAATTACAACTAGTAACTAGTCACTGGTAAGTAGCTACTCTCCGGCACTGCTAGCATCCTATTATACACTGGAGTGAACTTTTGTTATAATTAGCCTTAGACCTTTGACCAACAAAATGTAATTAATTCATGTCAAATGTCCTGAGTCCAAATTTTCCAAATTTGAATAAAGTCCCTTCAAGCGTAACGAGACACCGCTTTCACAAGAGCGAGATGGAGATGAGGTCACAGTGACCTTTGACTGTTAACCACCAAAATTTAATCAGCTCATGTTTGAGTCCAAGTGGTTATTTGTGCCAAGTTTGAAAAAAAATCCCTCAAGGCATTTTTGAGATATCATAATTACCAGAATGGGATGTCCCCTGATCACAGCTGATGCCTTTTATAGAGGCATAAGAAAAAAGGTTTTTCAAGGTTTCTCAAAAGTAGTAAATCACAAGGGTCCTTCAGCATACAGACATGCTGAATGTGCACAAAGAATAGTAGATTGGTCCAGTAGTATTTAAGATTAGTCACTCCAGGTCCATTGATCACGTGCACACACGCAAGCAGTCACATGATAAAGGATAGTCTACTACAACTAGGGATGGGTACCGTTCACATTTGAACCGATACGGTACCGATACCCGGTACCTGCGAATCGGTATCGGTACTCAACGGTACCAATTTTCGGTACTTTTGTGTGTGCTTGTGTGGTAATAAAGTATAAAAATTTACTTGGAGCAGACGAAGTGTTAGGGCCATTTCTTCTCACGTTGCTGGCTGCAGACGACGGGTCGTACGGATGCAGGCGTGTTAACGGTGCTGAATACAGGAGTTGTAGCCGACCTGAGGCTGTCGAAAGTTGTACAGTCTTCAGCCTGTGTTGTTACCTCCTCAGCTTTGTAGCTCCTAACCGTGGTATGGAGCAGCTGATTATAAAGCTAAGTCTCGTTGCACCTTAGCTTGGCTCGTTCTGCGCTGGTAACTAGCAGTCCGGGCTATTCGCACACACACAGAGGAGGAGAGGCGGATAGTTGAACAC
>JAJHUR010093526.1:10134-39078 GCA_027495735.1 Lutjanus campechanus | reverse complement strand
AAAAAAAAGCTCTGTCAATAAAAACTTGGGTTTTCCAATTCATGCGTTCCAGCAAATACAATGGGGCCCAATAAACACAAGACTGTTTCTGTCAGCAAAGCATGTCCATATTCTGAAACCTTCCCAAGACAAAAATTAAATTTGTACTAAGTAACCAGACAAATAGAGACATCTGCACAATGTAATGCAACAAAGTAGCTCTGTACATCATACCACCTTAAAATGTTCCAGTTTTATTGAGACTGCTACTTGTGTATACTTTGTGTGCTGACTCAGTTCTATGGTAATTTCTGAGGCTGTATTTCATAGTAGCGTTGTATAAAACTGCATTATACTGAGGGCTGTTTCTACTTTTTCATTCATAGTGTCCATGTACAGCTCATTTACTAACCCTGCCCTTACAACGCAATATAACCCAATACGACACTACAAGTGCAAATTACAGCATCAAAAATTACCATAAAGCTGAATCAACACCTCTTTTACACAGTGTCAGTTTTCACAAAGGTCTGATTTATTTCAGCGCTGTTGGACTGAATTACATTGTCCATAGGCTTGTGTTCCTGGTCACTCAGTATAGAGTATGTGGTGCTCGATAAACAAGATAAAGTTAGGTATAAAGTCCAGTGAACACGACTCTAACTTTAACTCACTATACAATCACAATACAATGAACTTTTTGGCCGACAAATTAATTATATAAAACAATGACTTTTATTGTAAATGTCAGTAGACTCTTGCCAAGTGAAAATAGAAAAAAAATGAAGCAGAACATCGTCGGTCAAGATTTGAAAATCTATTATCATACACCCCTTAAAAAAGACCAGAGGCCTTACAAGGTAAAAGTCTATGCAGTTTCATTTTGTGATGTGTGTGTGTGTGTGTGTGTGTGTGTGTGTGTGTGTGTGTCTGTCCCACTCCAGGAGAACGGCATCATAAAACTCCTACTCCTGCCCTGCAGGTAGACAGCCCTAGCGTCACTGGATTGATTTGACCAATAATTCTAGCAACAGCTCATTTAGACCAGAGTCTATGCCTCCCATCTGTCGCCCACTCTTTCACCTTCAGTCTTTCTACCTTGGATTCCCCTCGACGCCATTAGTTGACAGCTGTGGGAAACAGTTGAAATCAAAATATGGAATTAACATATCAACTAAAAAGGTTCAAAAAGCTAGAAAAATCATGGCATCATATTTGATGCTGGTGGGAAGAGAAGTGGGTGTACTATACCTGTCTACACCTTGGACTTGTTTTCATACCCATACCTCCTATATGCAAACACATGCAATATGAATGCATAGGTTCCTGCATTTTTAATGAATGTCATCATAAGGCCAAGTGTGTAGAGAGTGTGGTTTAATTAAAGGTGAGTATTTCAAGCATCAGCATTCAATCTTCCGTTTTACCAGCAACTCAGATTTACTGGGATTATCTCATTTAACACCCACTGCCATCCGATATTTCAAGAAAAAAAAAAAGAAAAGCTTTAAGCAGTTTTAACTTCTCAAACTGTGGCATCTCCAGTTAGTTCAGATGAGAGATTTCTGGACCGTTCAGCTCATAATCTGTCTTATTTCACTGTGGTGTGGCAAAGCCTTGGATTACATTTATTGAGACCAATATAATTCTAAGAACCCTAAATAATGAATACTTCACACTGCTTTCCTGTACTCTTGCATCAAAGTTTTCAAGCCTTTCCTAGATGCAATTTCAAGCTTTTTTAGCACAACCAAAATTATGTTTTGTTCTTTGATTCAGACTGGTGACAAATTAAAGGAAAGCACAACAAAGTTTCATGCTTCAAAATGTGTCACCTGTCTTTAAGTGGACCTGGCATCATATAATATAAATATAAAACAATTATTCAAACAATCACTAGATAAATAATTTCAATAAAACCTTTTTCAGCACTTACTGAAACAGCAACCCCCCGTCATCGGTTAGCCTCCAATTCACAGTTCTATCACAGGGCCGCACCAACAAAGGCTGACAGATCACATAAAGCGCAGCCACACGCGCAGAGTGGCGAGCGAGGCTTGAGCAGCGTCATTTTCATTTTGTGTGAAAGGCAAAAGCAATTAGGCCCTCTCCAATTTAGTTTTTTCTCTTTATCTAAAAAGTAAACTATTCAGTCAAAGAGCGATTTATTTGGAAAGTAACAAATTTTAACCAGTTTCAGGCACTTTATACAAAATCCAAGCACCTTGATAACATTACATTAAAATTCAACTTGATTCAAGGATTTTCTGCACCTGCAAGAACGCTGTCCAAACCAACATAATTTAGATAAATATGATACTAGAAAGATGCTATGTAGTTGCAGAAACATGATTCCTTTTATATGTATAATGCTTACTTTTAATAGTTATTAAAAGGTTGTTGGGTGTTGACAGGAGGTGAGTCACACCATTATCTGTTCTACACACTCCCCATTATTTCAAAATCTGTCCACTATGTATCTAACCATGCAAAAACAGAGCTTATGAGACACAAACTGGCTTTGTGAGGTCTGACACCCATAAAACTACACTCAGAGCAAACGGGCAGTGGCTACTATGGTGATTGCACCAAACTGTAGAATATCACAAACCACCGCTTTTCATAGTGTTCTTAATTTGGACACTTGTGGCTCTAGGCCACAAGAGCCAGGCAATGGTCTTCTCCTCAGAGTGAAAATAGTGACAGCGAGGCAGGGGATGTAACATCAAAGAGCAGCCAGTGGCCCATCGAGAAGGTCTATACTGCTGTCTGCCCAAGATTTATTAATTATTAATTTGTTGTTTTCAGCATCAGAGCTACAGTTTCCCTAGAGGGCCACAGGCCATTGACCTTGATATGAACACATACACATTCAAGAACATGTCCACATGCTGCAAGTAATAATAAATGCACACCAGCTGAGGAATTCATCCACTCTTTGAACCCTGAGGTCAAAATGGCATAATAAAGAATTTTGAGATAACAACTTCATCTAGTTTTAGTTCATGTTTGTTTGTTTATGTGTGTTGGTGGATGTGTGTGTATGTGTGTGTGTGTGTGTGTGTGTGTGTGTGTGTGTGTGTGTGTGCGTGCGTGCGTGTGTGTGTGGTGCAAAATTGAGGGGACTTTCGAGTTACAATACAAAATAGTTTTGAGAGTGTTTTTCGACCTTAAATCCCCAGCTTGGAGGAGGTGTATCCCACATTCTTGTCACGGCACCACCTGTGCTGATCGGCTGTCAGGTTAGTAAGGGCCCTTGCCTTGATAAGGGGGAGGGCTGAGTGCAGCTGAGAGGAGGAGGGCTGAGAGCAGGAAGTGTTAAGGTGCCAATCCCTGAACAGCGTGTCTTAGACTGTAAAAAGAGGTTTTGATCCACAATGAAACAACTCCTGTTTAAAGTCGCACCCATCTGTTCCATATAATGTGTATACATACAAATGTGTCACTGCCCAAATGTTACTTGAGCTGTTGGCCATTCAAACACCTTAAAGGACCAGTGCGGAGTATTCAGTGACACCCAGCGGTGAGTTTACAGAGTGCAAGTACATCGTCTCACTCTCCCATTTCAAGCATGTAGGAGAACCTACTGTGGCTGTGAAACTCACGAAAAAAAGGGAAAGGCCATATCTCAAGTCAGTTTGGTTTGTCTGCTCTGGGTCTTCATTGTTTTTGTCAGCATCTATCACTCAATAGATGCTATGTGTACCGTCATCTCATAACTGTTTGGAAACCATGCCTTTTTATATGGAGCTGTTTATACTGCAGGAGAGCGGTGTCATTTTAAAATCGACGGTACAGCAAAACTAATAAGCTACAATGGTCGCCTCCATTTTGGACTCTCCAGCTCCCCATTCCTTCAAAGGTCAACACTGTCTAGACAGGTTTGCGATTGGTCAATCAACGCAAATTTGCTCGTTAAAGTTTACCAAGTCAGACTCAGCGCCAGAAGTTCAATTTTGCACAAGATATGAGACACGGGAGTCCCTGGGTAGCACAGAGGAAATTGCACCCACCCACCACTGCAGAAACTCAGATTCAGTCTCCAGCAGCAGCCTCTGACTTGGCTGGATGTTCAATCGAACAACAGTGTTTACAGGCATGGGAAGCACATAATTATTGTCACTGCAGTAGCAACTCCTATAAGGACTGTAATACACAGGGAAATGACTAGGAGAACAAACTATGAAATAACTACAGGATTTGGAGCCAAAAGGAAGGGTCTTAAACAAACCAGAAGGCGCTGTCTGACACTTGTTTGAAGCACCAAAGTATTAGGAAAACAAATACCCACACAAACACAGATGTTTTCTGGTCCCACAGCACCTTCTGTTGTTGAGCAGCATCATCTGTTGCTCTAACTAAACATACTCAAGTCTTGGTGTAATCAGGATACACACATCATTTACTAAAGGCATAATGGACACTAACAAAATGTTAGCTGTCTACAAATGTCCACTTGTCCACCATCTTCGCCAGCTCACTTATAAATATTCACAGGCAAAACTGAGTATTTACACAGAGCTTCTAGCATTATGTAACTAGGGTTGATTGACTAAGCCAAACACTCTTTTTCCAGGAATGGCCCTAGTCTATACTTACACCGTTATACAGTACAGTATCGTCATAGGGTATGGATGCAAAGTGGGGGCAGGCACTGCTCTTTCACTTCCAAAAGCATTTGCAAAGCAATACATTAGTGAGTAAAAAAAACTAAACAAAACAGTTTGACTAATTTGCCTCGAATCGACTTGGTATAAAAATATCAATAAGAGAATCAATTTTCCCATTTGGCTGTGTGTTATGCCTTGGAAACTAGCAATCAAGATGTGAAAGTCTTTTTGTTGATTTTCTCTTTGTTGTGACCAGGTTTTAGCAGTTGAAACAAAGGTTAAATGTGGTGACACTGAGTCTAATGAAAAGCATTTCCTTCTTTGTGAAGAAATCTGAACAATTGACTTTTAGACTTTGTAACTGTGTCGTCTATAGTGTGCACCAGAACCAATAATTGGTTGTTTTTCTGCTTAGCTGGTTAAGTAAATTAACTCCACTAGGTGCTATATGGATCTGACAACATCTTACATGGATTGCCTCTCTGTGCAGTGATTTGTACTCCAGGTTTTAAAATAAAGACCTGAATCATCTGGTCTTGGGCATGACACAATATATTCCCCACAAAACCACCTGTGTCATAACCTCTCTTATTCAACTATCAAGTTGGCTTGAATTTAACAACTCAGGGAAAATAGGTGACAGAAGCTTTGGGTGAACGATTCTGGCAAGTAAACGTATTTTATTACACAGCAGCTGAATAATAAGAATGAATTCTAATGCTTTCCATGACTTATTTGTGGTGACTTGTAATGCCTGAGAGACTCAACACAAATGCAACTGCCAAACAGTTTCTGTAGGTAGCCAAGTAGTTTCCTGGTAATTCTTTTGGTACATGTAGGGATGTTGTTCTGGTACCTGTTAATTTAACTTTTCAGTGCAAGAGTTTATCTACCAAGCAGGACAAATTACTTTAGTTTGATGTAATCCTATGATATAATCACTCACAAATCACTAAGTTAAGGTCTGTCGAATCAGAATCAGTTTTATGAATTCTAGTGTTGTTTGGATGACTATTCATGGCATTTGGTTGACACCAACACTTCTCTATTTGTTCTGTTTACTCTACAGGTCTTGTTTCTCTAGCCCCGTGTCGATATAGCATATTTTTGCTGGCAGGGCTCTGAGGAGTGCTGAGATGAAGCGTATGTGGGTGAGAGAAAAAACACCTTGTGTGGGTTTGCCATTATGATCGACATTAGCTAGGTTGCTAACTTAATGCTACGTTAACAGAGGGTTGACAGCTCACAACAAGCTTACAGTGCGTTGGGTGATAAAAGCACAACACTCACAAGTAACATTCAGTGTCCGCCTGATCTGCTCTCGCAAAAGGGTTTTTCTGTCTCCATTAGTTTCTGTCTGACAAACAGCCACATCAAGCTTCTCCTGCATTTTCCTGGTTACCAGGGTGAGTCCCACAATTGAGATGCCCAAGTGATGCCATCAGCGCCTTTCTGAAAAGTTCAAAATCACATCTTTTTCAACTAGAAGTGCACAGAGGGGCCACACAAAAAAGGCAGAGCGCTCTGGAAAAAAAAACAACTTGGTGTAGCACCTTTTCTCTGGGCTGTTTGCTGCCGCAGACACAACCATACAAATATGCTGTATGGACACAAGCCTTAACTAGAAGAGTGTACCCAGGCAACCTGAAAATAATATTCTGAACATTTTGATCAGTAACTCTAATTGAATTACTCATTTTTTTTCTCAGTGACTGTAACTGATTACAATTACACTTATTTTGTCATTTAATTACATATGACTGGTTACATGTCACTAGTTACTCACCAACATTGCTACTAAGTAAGCCTTGTTTTAGCCTAGCAATCGTTGATGAGAGGTCCTTGAGCATATGGACATAAATGTGCACAAAAAAATTTTAGGCTGATGGGGTCCATATGGCTGTGACGGTATGGATTATTTCTGACTGTGGCAAAAAGTCAACATTTTTGCATGGGATAGCAATTTACCTCAGCAGTCCAGATACTGAACCTTATTAAAGGGATACTGTCATAAGTGTAGCATAGCTCCTGTGTGCAGTGCGTAATGTGTGTGCGTCATGCAAGTGAGGGAGGAACCTGAGCAGCAGCAACCTGAGAGTAACGGTGCTGAAAGCGAAGCAATGTAAACTGGAGCTTCTCAAAATCAAGTAAAGTCTTGTCTGTTAAAATAAAATTTACAGTGATGACGGCAAAGAGTTCAACCCCAGGCATCACATGACCACAGTAATGTGGGTCCCATAGTATGCGAGATTGGCTGCAGACAAATTCCATCCCCATTGGTAACACGAACACGAACACAAACACACACACACACACACACACACACACACACACACACACACACACACACACACACACACACACACACACACAGACACGACCCATCGCATGATCGACTGCTCATATTTGTACTGTTATCTCCTCCAGGCGTGAGCTACTTGTACTGTAGTGTGGACACACTCATCTGCAAGAAGCCTCCAGGGATCATTGAGGAACTGCGCTTTAAAGTCAAAGACCATCAGAGGATATCGAGAAAGGAAACAACTGCTGACGAAAGATAAAGGAGGATAAAACATAAGTAAAGTCCTTTGACAGGCTCACCTTGGGTCTGATAGGCGTGACACTGAAGGCATGTTCTAGGACAGTTTAAAATGATTTTTGACAACTTTTGACAGCCTTAAATCCACCAAACTGATCTCGCCAGGTTTTTTTTTCACACAGGCCAAATTTTTAAATGAGACTCAACAAAAAGACTAACTTTTGGGGGGCTGGGAGCGGCACAGTTCAAAGTTCTTTTATTGATTTTCCTCTATAAATTCTTCAAGCTGCTGACATGTGCCTTTTTTACACAACATGCAGGGCACTTAAAGAACATGTTTAAACCTTTTCTCAATCTATGGAAATTGCTATAGCTTAAACATGACTGTATATAGGAGAAAGATAAAGCAGACTCTATGGTCTTCTGACAACAAACATCAATCTTATTGGTCTTTATATCATATATATCAAAGCATCATATGTGGAGTGTTTCATTTATTTAAAAAATGGTGGCTCAGTTGCAAGGGACATTACACCAGTGGAAGATTGGTGAAAAAGAAAAAAAAACTGTATTAGCCAGATGGAACCAGTAAGATGAAGAGACATGACACCAGACTTGACTCGCAAGACATATAAGAAAAGCTGTTACTGAGACAATTTTGCAGTGCGGAAAATCACTCACCTGAATCCCTGCAATATAGACACCGATCAAAGTAATGAAATCCATCCTAAATCCATCTGCTGAAAACAATCATTCAGGTAGAAACAGTGTCCCATAGATGCAAGAATGGTCTTGTGCCAACTGTGTGTAAGTTAGGGTGGGTGATATGACCCTTAAATAATATAACAATATTTCAGGCTATTCTGTTACAATGATATTCAGGATGATATGACAAAATACTGAAAAATATTTTTAGTTTACAACTCACAATAGCTGTTGAGCTGTCCTCGCAGGATTTCTGGCTTTCGTATGACTCAACTAGGTGCTTCTGCTGGGGGTGGAAATTAGTTTGTTGGAGTGCCTATGCTTGGATGGTATAAAGGTATTACAGTATACCAGGGTATTAAAAAATCCCAACAGTGTAATTTTCAATACCATCATAAATACATTCACTCCTCTTTCAATGAAACTGATAGGGAGATGCTGTATTGAAGTGTACAGTTTACGCAACCAGGGGTCAGTCTGAGCAGACAAACTTTCAAAATTCTTTCAAAAGAAGAAGCTAAAGCGGATAAAGTTTCAGGATTAATTGGTTAAAAAGAAGAAAAATACCTCTGCCCATGTTTTACATAGTTTTGGAGTCAGTTGTGATGATAAAGGTAAGATACTCCTAATACATTTATCAAAATATTTTATAGAGGTCAAGCAAGGCTGAAAACTGATTCTATTGATTCTTGGATGCATCACAATCCTCTCTTAAATGATTCAACATTGATGGACAAACCGATTGCGAACTGCCGACAGGACCAGTCTGCGTTGATGAAATCTAGATTTAAACAACTTGGAACTATTTGTTCGAGCATTATAATGAGCTTTGTTTAAACAACATACTCAAATTTCATCTTCTAATACATGGGTGGACTGAGTTCAAGTGTGAGGAGTGATATGTGCAGGAGCCACAGCCTACAGGGACAGACTCTGCCACCCACCGAGTGACATCCAGCTGGGACATGATGCCTTTCAAAGAGTAGCCTCAGACTCTGCAAGACGATTCAAGTGTTCAGCCTGCTGGACACTTAACAATGTCAAGGGTTTTATTACTGTAGCTTTCATCTACCACATAAGTGTTAATGAAATATGATATTTATTGTTGGTGACAGATGCATCTTTAGTTCTTGTTGGTGCACAATCCAGCGATAGCAATGTAGCGTTTCTTTATTTAAAGTGACAGCTCAACCCACAATCAAAATACATCTTTTTCCTCTGGCCTTGTTGTGCCATTAATCCATCTAGATTGTTTTGTGTACCGAGTTTTGGAGATATCGACCGTAGAGATGTCTGCCTTCATTTCAATATAATGGGACTCGATGGCACTTAGCTTGTGATGCTAAAAGCACCACAAAAACAAATTTGAAAAACTCATGGTGTAATAAGAGAGGGTGTGATTATTAAAAAAGACTATATCTGTGTAAAAGCAAAGACAAAGAACTGGCACAAACCTGAGCCTCCAAGCCTCAAGTGGATGAATGAGGTCAAAGAAATATTTGTTATGGAAAGGTTGATCTCTCTGAGATCTAAAGGACTTTTTTCTTTCTGAGATCTGAAGGACTTCCTTCTCTCTGAGATCTGCAGTACATATCTCCATGGGACACATGTACTGCCTACATTACAGTGGAAGAGAACGCTACCTTCCTGTGATTTCCTTTGGACAAAAATGGACATCAGACTTGACATAACTTAATTATTTAAGGTGTGCCTCCACATTGAATTCTTGATTGTTTTCCTTTCTTTTTATGTGTTGCATAAAAATGCTCATGCTTCATTAAATAAAAACTAAAAAGAAGAAAAAGAAACACATCCTGACAGCACAGGACATAAACATTAATGGCTTCCTCCTCAGTTGAGCCATAACCTCTCATCCATGAGTAACATTACACAGTATACCAAAATTTCAGCATTTTTTCAATACTTCTTTTAAAAAAAACAGTCCGGTATAGGCTTGGGCAATATTCATTTTTTCTAGGGCTGTCAAACGATTAAAAAAATGAACTCGATTAATCACAATACTACTCTGTGATTAATCGCAATTAATCGCAGTTAAAATACTACATATTAATATTACTTGTATTTTCTTCTATTCTTTCTTATATAGTATTGAAGGATGTAATACAGTTAATCCATTACAATTGAAGGATGCAAATTTTACAGATTGGTGAAAAATAATAACACATCATAGTTTATTTTTTCACATCAGCACTACATTTTGATTAGTGTATTGTATAAATGCCTGTGTATTCGTCTGCACACCTCCTTTCATAAACAAGTCACACCTGTACAGTCCATGGTCACTTTGTTGTGAATGGAGAACATTGTCCCCCCGAAGCTGCCGTACATCTGACAGGCCTCCATCCGTCATAGGAAACACTCGCGGGGTTACAAATAGTCTGATTGTCACTGTCACTGACACTGTCAAACCAAGAGTTTAACAGTGTTTTCCACTCTCGTGTGATCAAACCACCGATTGCAGTGAGTTTTACCCGATCATGGGCAGATTCGGTCGGCTCTTCACTGGGCAGCGGGTGGGATGAAGCTGCATTCAAGATGGAAATACGAGACAAACCCCGTCCCGCACTGATTCAAAATGGGACGTACTGATCCTCAAATATGGGACGATTCCGTATTTCAGCGGACAGGTGACAGCTCCAGTGGCGACACAGACCACAGACTGTGTACACAGACAGACTCTACCTAAGTCACATGACACGATTAACCGTGCATTAATTTTTTTTTAAACACATTATTGTTTCCTGACGTTTTACCAGAGTATACGGTACTATGATGGTATCTGTGTAAAACTTGTGTGAAACATTTCAACTTGACTATACTCCACTGTACTAAATACTCCCTCAATGTAGGCGGAGCTGATCATTGTAGTGGCGCTATTTCCACATCTAAGACACAATGCACACACGCACAGGAGCTCCACTTCAGTCTTGAGAAGATGCAGCCTTTATTCACTGACAAACTCAAACCTTAACTCTAATTTTACAGTACCGTCACTGGCGCGGCCAGAATGACAACTTCACTACTCAACTTTCTCTTCGCTCAGCGTGCATTCACTGCAACTCTCTGACACCACAGACAGTAATTAGTCTGCTCCTCTCCCTCTGGTCAGAGAAGCATTTTGTTGTGAGTACAGTCAGTAGTCTGCAGTGTTTTTTATCTTACCTTTATCATCACAACTGAATCCAAAATAATCCAAAACAGGGGAAGAGGCATTTTTCTTCTTTTTAACTAGTTAGTTCTGCAACTTTATCCCCAAGATGCCATGTTTCTTCTTCCTATGAAAGTTATGTTTGTCTGCTCAGGTGCATTGCTATGCAGAGGTGGACCTGTGGTGGCGTAAACTGCATACTACAATACAGCATTGCCCCATCAATTTAACAGAAAGTGGAACATCTGTATTTATTGCTGAAATTCTCAAAATTTTGGTACTTGTTACGGGTTAGTGTTGGTATATTTGCACTGAAAGCAAACTTTTGCCTCACGCAGCACCAAGGGTGTGTGTTTGAGTTCAGTGCAGACTCTGACTGAGCTACACATTTAACAGACACTGGGTCTTTCTGTTATTTCCTTCCAGTCTCTCTCTTTTCCCCCCCTCTACGCTCTGTATGTCTGTGCATTCACAAAGTAAAGTACATCAGATCAGAACAGAACCCGATGTGCCTCGCAGTGCTTATTCCTTGAGAAGCTCCACTCTGGCAACAGCTCTCTCCTCCAGAACTCCCCTGAGGTCAGCAGCTGTCTGCCGATTCGCTTAAGTTGAATATTTTCAACTCGCGCTTTCTCCTGGCGCTTAATACAGCGCTACCTGTCACACTGTATTAAATGAGAGTTTTTTCAGGGTCTACTAGCGACAGGTCACTCTCAACTGGGCTGGCTCTGCAGGGTCAGAGAGAAACATTTGACCCAATAAATATAACCACTGATTAACAATTTGCATTCATGTGTATGAAATTAAAATAAAATAGTTCAGATATCTTTGTAGATGTTTTGTACACGGTGGATCTCATGGTTTTATAACAGCATGGTGTATGTCCAGGGTGAACGTTCCCAGTGGACATTCTGTTTTGGTCTGTTAGGTATCGAGTATAGTCTTCACTCCTGCCTTGTTTGATCTGGTTAAAGCGGACCGAGTGGTCCATTTGTCTGTTTAGTGCTGTTTGTTTGGGCTGGTGTGAAAGCTGTCAATCAAACCCTGGTGCAGACCAAAGAACTGGACCGAGTCCGCCTTAAAAGGAGGGTCTCTATGTGGTTCCAAATGAACTCTGGTGCGGTTCGTTTGTGATGTGAAAGCAAGCGAACCAAACGCAGGATTTTATGATAAAAGATGTGATTTTGGCACAATTTCAAACGCTACACTGCAAATAAATCCATCAGCAGTTAAATATATATTGATGAAATTCATTTAGTAACAGGCAAGTACTTAAGCACACCTATTTTCCCTGATTAACAGGCCGAAAGCTGTTAAAACTGCTGTGTTTGTATCCTGTTTTGTGTGCTTTGTCTGATTAAAAAGTGTGTGACAGCAATCCCACAGTAATACAACTGTAACTGAAGGGCAGATGCGCTCCTTCTTCCCTTTCTCTGTCTCTCTCCCTCTGAACAGGGAAAACAAAAATCCTGGTGCTTTCTTCTTATTCTTTTCTTCTCCTTCCAAAACTTCTGTAAACTCAATATATAAAGATATACAGTGGGGCTGTCAGACGCAGCGCTGCAGTGAGCTGTCTCTGGGTGGACATGACGCACATACAAGCCACCTCCTAAGACACCTCCTTTTCATCCTGTTTCTGTCAGTCATTATTCATGACATGCCACTTTGCTGGTTGTTTCTTTGTGATTAAATATACACATCTGAAGAACTAAAGTTTGAATTTGAATTTGATTTTCCCAAGTGGGTCCTGATGATGCAATGATGATGCAGGCTGACAATCACCAAAACTGTCCAATGAAGGAGTTACCTGTCAGTCTGTAAAACTGAACCACACCAGGACTAAAATGCAACAACATTTCTTTTTTTTTTTCCACACATTTTCTTTTTTAAAAACTCCAGGTGCAGTAGAAAGAAAATAGTTCCTACATGAAACTGCTCACAATACTGTCTGTTGATTTTTTGTTTTCTTTGGTCCAGTGTTATCTTGTTCCATTCCGAGAACCCGGGATAAAATTCAGAATAGGAAAGATGGATTATACTTTCCACAAGGTCTGGGAACTACTTAGGATCCATCAGGAAGAGTCTGAAGACACGGTTGGAAACAAGGACATCTGGGCTCCCTTGCTCAGCCTGCTGCAACCGCAAACCTGACCTGGCTAAGCAGAAATAAATAAATGGATGGGTGAGGATGAAGGGCTAAGACTCCAGAGCCCTGTTAGCTGGTTTCGCCTGTCAGATCAGATAACTGCAGTTACAATACACAACCATTGGTCTGTGAAATCTCTTTCACAACTACACCACCTGCTTGACTCCACGAATAATTGATTTATTTAGGAAGTATTATGTGTAGAATATGAGTTCTATTTCCATAGCAAGATTTTCTTCTTCACTGAAAGGTGAGGAATACTTGTTTAGATCTAGATGAGAGAGGTGAGATGAAGGGTGGCCTCTGCATTAGTAACATAAAAAAAACAACTCCACTCCTGACATTTTGATGCATTTTATATAAAAGCTAAAATGGTAACAGCTATGATATTCTATCAGGCAATCTAAGATTTAAAAAGACTGAAATAAGCTATAGACACACACCGAACATTTCATTCAGCTCCAGCTAATTACTGAGGCTTAGTTATGAGTCACATGTCCTCTACAGTACAGATACAGTTTCAACTCATTAGTGTATATTCAGACTTTAATGCCGCCAATTTTACAGCAGTTGCCTTCACTCACTTTTTAATTCTCAGTCACACTCCCAACCACAAACACAAACAGAATACAGTTGAACAGCTTTAATGCATTTCCGTCTGCTAATGCCCCTACAGATTCAACGACCAGTGGAGTAAAGGCTGCTGGTAAACTCATATTTATTCAATTCTTTGTGTGCTCTGGAAGAGATTGACAGGGTGCACAGCATATATAAAATGATGACATACACGGATACCATGGGGGAACCAAGTTAGTATGCCCCCCCAAGGCAATATTGACTCACTTTTTATAGATCATGCACAAGGTCTTGAGGTCTCACTCGTGCTCTCTCTTTCTTTCGCTCTAACGTACGCACATACACACTCACACACACTCCTCCTCTCCCCACCTCTCTCCCTCTCTCGTAGGCTTCTCGAGCAAAGAGTGTTGACTGTGATAATAGCAATGTTTCACTCTCTTGACATCTGCTGACTGGTCCTGGCAGAGTTCCAGCCTTGCTCTGTGCAATCTCTGATAGACTGGAAGTTGTTTTAATCGTAGGGCTGTGACATATTTGAGAATTAATAACTGTTAGCTGTTTAGTTTCCATAATCAATCCACTGGCTGGAGACAGAAGTGTGCTCAACTGGGCTACAAGTTAATTTTATGAGGAGTTTGTTTACAACACAACATTTAAATTTTGTTGCTTCTTGTTTGGCAACAATGACACAGGATGTATGGACATGGGCATAAGCTTTGGCAACCCAATAGTTCAGCACAATAGATTATATAGTGTGCTTGTCTATAGACAAATCCAGCAGTTGATTTATGCACTGCGCTCTAAAGTGCACCGGCATAATTGCTGTGGCTGAGTTGAATTGAAGCAGAACAAAAGGATTTAAGATTAATGCAAATGAATAAAAATGAAATTGATTTCATGGAGCGGAGGCTTGCTTTACATTTGTTGAAGTTTATTGTTGGAGTAGCTGAGAACAGTGCAGCCTAGGAAATATCTCTAGCTGTCTGTTAAAAATGGACTAAATTTCATTGTGTTTTATAGATTATCACCTTTATTTGAAGGTCCAGTGCCTAAGATTTATGTGGATTCATTGGTAAAATATTCATAAGTACATTTTCATTTGTGTACAATCACATGAAGTTGTTGTGTTTCATTACCTTAGAGTGAGACGTTTTTATCTTCAGGGTCCTCACAGAGGCGACCATGTTGCACTGCTATGTTTCTACAGTCGCCCAGAAGGCACAAACAAAACACCGGCTCTAGATACGCCCTTCTGAGTTTTGCCACGACTTCACGACCACTGGTTCTCTGTTCTACACACTTGGAAGGGGACTAGAAACAAATATAATTAGCGATAGCAGTAAGATGGGAGGGGGGATAATACATTTACATGACTGGTTATCATGGAACCTGGTGGTGAACAGGTTGTAGAAATAAATAATCAGCTTAGCACCATTTTAAGCACTGTATTATAATTTTACTTCTTTGATTTTTTTTTCTTGTTCGTCAACAACTTTGGGGAAGGTTATCTTTGGCTTGGCTAAGATAACAAAACTTTTAAATCCTCACAAATCCAAACTGGATCCAATAATACACAAGAAGACATTTTTCAGATTTCATTCTCTCCGTTTGCCTACATGCACTTCAAAGGCACTTTTATCTTAGCCCTCACACTCTCTTTTGCTCTCTGTACGAAATCTTGGCAACTCAACTGATTATCCAAAAGGTTATGAAACATCTTATAAAACACACAAAGTTGAATAGTTTTTGCTGTATTTAAAGTAAACTGCCCTTTATCTCAGCAGTCCTTCACACATAAAGGCTCTGCCAGCTTGTTGCCTTTTTGTGGCCAACATCTAAGAAGTTCTTTTCATTACTTAACCTAATTGATTTGTCTCACTCTGTCCACTGCTGCCACTCAAAGTCGTGACATTACAATCAAGAAACTTGCAAGAATATCACCAGAGTGAACATTGGTTACAAGTGGGATATTAGCCCCCTCTTCACTGAGGACCACAGCAGCTCCACAATAGTCTATATATCTGGTCAGCCCTGTTTGATTTAACCAACAATTTCAAATCCATTTGCACTACATTTTCCCATCATCATCAACAACAAAGCAAAAAAAATCTTATCTAACTGTACATACGTCACTTTGGATAAAAGCGTCTGCTAAATCAAATTGTAAGATTGTACTTGTAAGATTGTAACTCAAAGGCAGGCCGCCTTTGTATTTTTGTTCTGCCTTTGTTGAAAATTCCAACAAAAATGTTTTTTCACTTAAACTATTGCCTTTTATCTCCTTTGATGCACTTATATCAATTGTGCACACGCCGAGCACAGCCCTCTTGTGTGGAGACATTGGCGGAATGACACATTCACAATTTCTGCAAGATCAAGGCAAGCGTGAGGTTAACAAATGTGTCTGTCAGGAAAACTAGGTTATAAAAGTAAAGGACTAGATATAAAAACTCAGTCAACACTTTTTGAGTGCTGATATTCATTTTATAAGTAGTATCTACATCAGCACAGGTATTTTCCCTAATTAATAGGTCTAAAGCTGTTACAGCTTGTAGCCTACTAAATCATTCACTTGTGATTGATTCCCCCAAATCAATCACAAAAGTAAGGTTACTTTGAATCCCTTTGTGCTGACTTGCCCATGTTAGTTAGGGCTGCACCTAGCGATTATTTTTTTAAACCATTAATGTAACGATTATTTTTTCATTTAATTAATCTAATGATTAATTTAACTAAAATATGATATCAAAAACTTGTCTCGTTAATATTTCAATATGCTGTTCAATCATAATCCTGAAAAACAGACACATAAAGCACATTAGAATAATGATAATGGTGGTGATTTTAAAATGAGTCTTATTTTCACCCGATTTAATTTACACCATTTCAGATGTCTGATCAGAAATATACTGCACTTCAAATTCAAAAGGAGCTGAGACACATGTTAATTTATTCACTAATCATTATGTCAACCCTTTCCCTGAAGTAGACAAGCAGTATTTTTCACTTGACTTACAACATAAACTGGTTATGACATGGATTTATTTCATCACTGGAGTCATATGCAGGTTAGATGATCACTGGCAATGTTACAGACAGTCTTTGTTAGTTTTAGCCATTTCTCACTCACACATGGTCATTAAAGTGACGTTAGATAACGCATGGTGTAAAGTTAACAGAAGTGGTGCAGACATCACTTTTAACACGGGCAGTTAAAGAAACATCTAGACAATCAATCTTAAGTACCTTATACTAACAGAAACATATTGATACGTGTTGATAACTGATTGCTAATGAACTAAAAAACAAGTTTTTTCACTAGCTTCCATGCAATGTGACCCTAAGACTCCACATCAATACTGAATTATATTACTGGACAAATAGGACACACATCTTTTTATTAGATTTTAGTGCTTCTTATATTCCATATTAATAATTTACAGAAAATTCATAATTTTATTTCAATATCAGTCTGTGCCCCTTTTTCTTTGTCTGGCCTCAAGTTGATAAGCAAAAAGTGAAATTGTGATTTTTTCACTTAAGTGCAGGGCACTCTAAAAGTGTGCGTCCAAACTGCATACGCTGTGCATGCAACACGTTATCCAGCCATCGCCGCCTTTGTCTCAAAGAAATCCAAAGAAAACCCTGCAAAGGGCCCATATCTGGTTCTTATCCTACACTGCTCCTCTAACGTCATCTTCAGCTATAGTGACTGTCAATATTTTATGTCTTATCGTTAATATTTAGTAGACACAGAGCCAAGCCCTATGCTTGACAGAGGCTACATGACAGAGATGCTTCATATGCCTGGATCTTGTTCTACGGCCAAAGAGAATAGGAAGCGATAGAGTAAGCACCATGAATTCTGCATGAATCCACAGCTTCTCATACCTGTCTGTCACTTTCAACATTGCCCTGAAACCAAGGCCAGTTTGGGAAGTGTTTTTATGCTGACAACTAATAAAAAGTTGTCTGAGGCTAACACACACTCCGGTACTGAACACAGATGAAGGTAACAAAACATATCAACTTGTGTGGCTCTGAAAGCAATTAAACTAGAACTAGTGGAGCTCAAGAAATCCTAAAGAACATTTCCTTTGAGATAACAAAAACATACACCCTCTCTGAGTCACACATGCACACACTGAAACTCCTTAACAACACTTGCTTTGTGTAGGAAAATGTAATTTGGTGCAGCCATGAAATTCAGAGGAGTCACATATTAGAAGTCAGATTAAAAACACCTAAATAAATTCAACTGGTTTACATACCATTGCAAAGCGCTAATAAGCTTTTTCTACATAGAAACATGAAAGGAAAGCATGTGACGTTACAAGCGTCACAGAATCCAGTACTATTAAATATAGCCAGTGGTGTCGTCACCCACTCAGGAATGCTGATTTGTATACCAGCTGCACCATCCTGATTGGTGGATGCTGCATATTAATGCCCATTCTGGTGGTTATCATTCTGTGCTGTCTGACAGCAGGCAGCATAGCGCTCAGAAGAGCTGGCAGTGGATGGAGACTTGGCTCTGATGGGGTTCTAGCATGTGAGGACTGTTCGCTGGCTGCTGGCAACAAGCTGCCCTGAGGGCTTTATCAGCCAGGGACACTCGCAGGGAATCAGTCCCAATAACCAATCTAATCTGAAACCATTAACGCACAATGATTTGCAAATCGATCTAGACACCAGTATGAAAGAAGAAATCCGTAACTGTGCCAAGAGGCGCAGCCACGATCACAGAGTTGTGCAGTGAAGCCTGTCTATATTCTCAACAAAATTTGGAAAATACAACAGCTAACAAAGCGTAACAGTTCAGTGATTATACTTCAATGTGTAAAACTGACATCAGCTGTGCTGGTTCTGTATTTAGCAGAATTTCTCACTGCCCAACATGTAAGTGTGACCTGACAAGCCAGATAAGCTTATAAACACTTCAGGAAAGCATCTCCAAAAACATTAAAGGCAGGGTTTCCGCCTGTGTATTGCAAGCTTGGCAGCTTGCCATGCTTAAGTTGACTCCACACCAGGCCTAAGCATTGGGGATTTCTTTAAACTGAACTGTGTTATACAAGCAGCAAACTCCTTACAGGAAGGACTCAGTGTGTAGGTTATGTGCTTTAGTGATTGTGCAATCGAGGGAAGAAAGAGCATGCGTAGCAGCACAGTGTATGTTAAGTTATGTGTGAATAAATGCAACTCCTCCTCTAGACCGAAGCCAAGTTCCAACTGTAAAGGCACACGTCTGATATTTTGATTACTATCTCTGTAACGGCGTGTGATAAAGACTTACTTTAAAAACATGCACAGCACCATTTTCCCATCCTAATGAGCTGTCATTTGTGATTATAATCCTTCCACAGGTTTTGTAATTCGTCAGTGAAACTGGTAACCTGACATGCCAGATGGTTTGTCTCACGTGATGTCATGAATCCAGCTGCCTCACAAGTTAAACTGGTGTTTCACTAAAACAAAAAGGATAAAACTATGTTTTGTGTCTTTATTCGTCAATTATTTGTCTATCTCGACCAATCATAAGCTGTGTTATTGAACCGAGCCAATGAGAATCATTAAATGTTGGATTGCTGATCTATAAACATGCATGCAGCGGTATATGCAGTGACACTTGCATATGGAAATTTTGTTCAGTTGTATACATGCAGGGTCCCAAATATTTCCAAAAACGTTACAGAGAAATATATAATTTATTCAAGGTAAAAGTGCGTTCACTGCTAGCCATTGCTAGCTAGTTGTTATAACTTCTGGGAAAACACAAAATACGTCAGATGCGAAAATGAGGAAGGAAATTGGCGCACAAGACAAAACATAACGTATTTCCACCTGAGTCATGTCAGATAGATCCTCATCAGTTATGTTGGCTCTTTAAAAGTGAACACTCCTTACATGATCCCATGCTACTTCAGAAAGTCATCAAACCAGCTATTCTCATTTTAGTGACAAGCTGTCCTACCAAGCTTTGCTCAGCTGTGAAGGTAGCAGTGTAGTGTGTATACAGTTCAGACTATTTGACTGTGAAGAGATGCTGCAATTCCTAAAGATCCAAGAGAGTTAGCCCCAAAGTTAGTGACAATTTCAGGACAGGCTCATTTAGGGTCAGCTGACCTTTAAGGTGCTGCTGCAGCTGCCCACAGCAGTGCATTGCTTTGCCTCCTACACTGGTACTCTACTCTTCTTTTCCAAGCTGAGGTGTGTTGTCTGCCATCTACTGTATACTGACTGCGGATAAGTACCTCATATAACCCCACTTTAAAAAAATCCAAACTATCCCTTTAAATAGCCTAGTTTGTATTTTTTTACAGCTCTCCACCACACCAATTTACATACTCAAATCAATCTTAATGAAAAACATTATAAATACAACTTTTACAAGCACATAAAGCAAGCAAGAATACACATGCACCACATAGTGTACACACAAAGCATTATCGATCCTGTGTTAATTTGCCAGAGCACTCTGTGTCTATGGAGTGGACCCATTCAAATAAATGAGGGTTCTCCATTTTTTCCATGCAGTGCTAATGTTGGTCTGAACAAGATTTTACTTCTTATAGACATTAGATTTTTGTTTCTCCCCTCTTTGCCTGTTCGGAGCTTTTCATATAATCTTTTGTTAGGGAAAATCAGGAACACTTGGTTAGAGTCAAAGGACCTCTGTGCTAATGGAAATGCTACAGAACCATTGTCATGTAAAAATTGGATTGCAATGAATGAAAATCACGATTTCAATTAATTGTGCAGCCCCAGTAAGAACCAGCCCTGACAAGAATCTCACTGATGCACTCAAACAGTTTACAGACAAACATGTTTTGACAGTATCCAATTATTGTACACACGTGGCAGCAAATCCTCTTTACAGAAATGCTCATTAAACAACTCCTATATTTTATGCACAGCAATTCATTGTTTCAAAATACATCCAATCCTTCAAATAGTCACGAATCACAAAATGTTATTACTCATTGAATAAAAACAAAGTGGGTGGACTCTGTCACTTAACCCAATGGGTGGGCATCCTTCCACTCTCCTCTCCTTTAGACCCCTCCCTGCGCTTTTTTCCCCCCTTTTTTTTGCTAAATGGAATTTCCCATGCATTTGTGCCCCCAAACGCTTGACCCCAGTTCACTGTTTTATCTTGGTCCATTTAATGCATTAAAGGGCAAATGCATACAATTTACTCTTGATGGAAAACACGAGCTGTCAGAGCACTGGAAGCATTTATGACTGTAGGGGTAGAGTGGATATTACATACAACCCCATTTAACTCTGTTTGAAAAAGCATCTGGGCCTCTCAACTTCCATTCCATTTGTTCAGGGACCTCCTCTGAACCCCCCCTACTCTGATGAAAAAGACAAAAACGAAAGCAAATGAATTAAACTGTTGTTTACCTTTTCTATACTCAACATATTCTGTTACACAATAATGCATTGTGAAGTGCTCTGCCCTGCAAAATGAAATGTACCTGGTTGCAGGTTGAATTTTGTTTTGGTTCACTACATTAAGAGCCCTCTTCAACTCTGAACATCATGTTCTTAAGAGTGGTGGGAGTGGGAAAATGCAGTTCACTAATAGTCTTACTCCAAAGGCACCCAGATAATTAGGCTGACAGGTTTATATCTTCATGTTGTTTTATGCCATCCGCTTCCAACTTTTACTCTAGCAACTGAGAGGATAATAAATGGGTGAATGGAAATTACTGTCATAGTCTTTTTGTGTTTCGTCTATTTGAAGAGACTTACGAGCACTCATGTGTGGTGTGTCTGTGGGTCTTGTAGCATGTATCTTCCTAATTTTGATCTTTCATTCATCTTACAGATTGGTGTGACTCAATTTAAATCCCCACCACTAACACAGCAACCCACTGGCTAATTCAAAGTTGTTTCATATTTACAGTAAATCAAAAATCTATTGTTCAAATACTGCATGAACTTGGCTCGTTTACAAGTGTGATATAAGTACAGCATCCCTAACTCAACAGCTGAAAATACATGATAAATAAGTCAAAAAGTGTGGAATGCTTTGGGTTGTTTACTAAGGGAAACTCATCATATAATTCAGTGTATGAAGTGGAAGCTGCCAGAAACTCTTTTAGCCGTGTCAGCTTATGGCTTTCATTAAGCTGTCATTTTGTTGTTTGGCTGCAACATCTGAGTGAATTCTACCAATCACACACTATTTTAAGACCTCCTGTTGTAAGCCTGGCATCTTATTGACTGGGCGCCTTCATAGCCTAAAGCATTTTAACAGTTGTCAACATTGGTGTAATCTCAGATTTTAATATGTGACACAATCAATATGTCATTCACTTTTATTTTAGGGACATCCATCAGGGCTGGAGGCAGGTGTTGCACTGAATTACAGAAAACCTCAAATGAAAATTTAACTTGTGATTTTTGTCCTCGTCCTTGCATGAAAGCATTTGTATGAAAATTGATTTTTTTTCTCTCTGATTCAAACTGGACAGGACTAAAAGGAAAGGTTCTTTACTTTTGTTGTGATCACAAAAGGGTTCTCATTTTTCATCTTTAAATTTTGATCTAAAGAAAGTCCATGTCACTCCTAATCCCTGCTGTTGGTCTGGCTGCATGCTGACAGGTATTACCTCCATGAAACGTGTCTCTAGCTGGGATGAGATCCACCAGGAGGATGTCATGGGTGAGAGGCTCACATTATCCCCCTTACAGAGGATTAGGTTTGCTGCAATTTTTTTTGTTTCTGAACCTGTGACAATCACTGGTGAGGGGCAAAGGAGCTGTCCAAGTTACAAGCTCCTGTCATCATCGACTATAATGGTATAACAATAAAAGTGAAAGTGACTACCATGTCTAATCATGAATTTCACCCGTGTGATAGGTTATATTTACCCTGCTCTACTTTCTCTTGAAAGTAGAGCAGGCTTGAATACATCTCCCTCATCTGACTTAAGCACATGATCCTGTAACTGAGCTTTGAGTAAATGGAAAGGACTGCATTTGTATATCGCTTTTATAGCCTAGACCACTCAAAGCACTTTACGACACATGACAACATTCAACCATTCACACACACATTCATACACTGACGGCAGAGCCTACCATGCAAGGTGCCAACCTGTTCATCAGGGGCAATTCAAGGTTTAGTGTCTCGCTCAAAGACGCTTCAACACTTCCTCTGCATGGTATCAGACACTGTATTTGAAGATACTTTTTAAAATTGCTAATTATTTTTAGGGCATCTGACAGGCTATGAGGGGAGCAAGAGATTAGAATGACATACAGCAATGTCGACAGCTGAACTGATCCAGGGACATTGCTGTTCATTGTCAGTCACTTAACCATGAGGCCAGCAGGGCGCCTGTCTGGGGCTTCTTGATGCTAGTTGTGCTGCATGTCAGTGTTTCAAACCCTATAACCTATATCTAGGGATGGGCATCGAGACCTGGTTTCACAATTACAAACCCATCAACATCATTAAGAAAATATATGTTCAGTTCCACTACCAATTCCTGCAGCAATTAAACTCGCACATCCCTTGTGCAGTCAGCAGATGTGGGGCACTAGAGTATGGTTGAACAGTTAATCAAAATATTGGCTAAATCACAACATGGCCAAGTGTAATATCCAAATCATAGTAGCTGCAATTTTTGATTAAGGTAAAATGTGTCACAAAATACCATTATAAATGAAGCACTGTGGTGCTAAAGAAATGCTCCAGCCTACAAATCATATTCTCCAGACGACAAGGTTAATGCTGATATGACCTACTGCCAGCGGCGTTTGTCAGATGGTGAAAACAACGATCAGCAGCAGCTGAATATAAGAAGCTGGAAGGGAAAGGCTGTGTTTTGCTAGTAGGAAAGTGAGAGAACAAATAACAGATTTGTTCGTGTCAGAAGTTAACAAATCTGTGTATTTCATCAAATTATTTACTTACTAAACAACTGCAACTGAGCCATGCCACCATGAGTGAAAGACATTTCTGAAACCAATATGTTGTAGTCTTCTCATTTGAATTGTTTTCTAAAACATAGAGTGATGGTTCAGTCTAGGTCAGCAAGAAGTTGTGACTGTAGTGTTTATTGTTTTGCCTGAGTGCGTACACTGTCTGCTGCCCTTATCTGTACTTGAGTCTTCATCTGACTACTGTTTACAACAGCAGATAATGCGATTATGTATTTGGATTCATGGTACCAGTCCACTGAGATCTACATCTAAATAATCCTCCTTAATAAACCTTACATAACACAATAATAATGTCCGTTAGGACCTTATGTTGTTGATGTTGTTGCTAACATACATTCTTATTAACCTTGTTTTACTGAAACTGCCAACACAGTTTGGACAAAATATTAAACAAACAGACAAAAACTTGACCCAGAGTCAGCACTGTTGTCCTGTTTCTTCTCTATCAGACAAATGCTATTACCAGCAGTGATTTAGCACCAATCAACACATAGCACACAGCACTACTGGCTGCTGCAAATGCCAATCAATGTCTGTGACAATTCCAGCCTAGCTGCCTCTTTGTGCAGAAAACACGTACACAATAAGCACTAGGGGTGTAACGATACATCGATATATCAAGTCAGTGTTCAATGATCTAATATAGTCGATGCAAAGTTGTCATCTTTAAGATGCAACTTTATGTTTAAATTCCCATGGCATCTCTGTGTCACAAATGCCTGGAAGAGTTAATTCAAAAAATTTAGTTGCTTTTTGTAAGTTGACATAAATACAAATGAATGTGTTAAATCAACACATGATATTGTCTGATATCGACCCCTGAACTGGACTGAATCGAAAACCATACTGTGGCAGACTTTGTGATATCAGCAATTAGGGTGCAACGATGCACTCATGCTTCTGATGCATCAGGCTTTAATGTGTAAGATACAAGTGCATCGCTTCAGACAGCCTGTATTGGTAAAAAGCTTAACATAATTCGGGGAAAATCGATGCAGCACTGGAGAATGGATACATCTCATTAGGACCCATATGTTTCATCTTTGGTATCAATGAAATGCCGCTGTAACTTTTCCTCTGTTTTCTTTCTCCCCTTGCCTCTGCCTGCACAGCTCTGGCTGGACGCCTGCTGCCTCGCTCACACAAAACAAGTGCTCCCCCCTCCCTCTCCTGTGTATCCTCTTCATTTCCTCAAAACAGACGGCACTGAAAACAGACCGCACCACCAAACTTTCATAACACACAAGTGTAGAACAAGTTTGGGGTTTATAAGAAAGATGAGAAACACTGCTGCAAATCACTTATGCAAAATGTGTCGGACAGAAGAGTAGAAAGCCACGAGTCTGACCCACAGAGACGCCATGTCACTGGGAGAGCAGGTAACACGGAGCATCACTGTTCCCCCAAACGAATCAAAACCACAGCACTCTTCATATGAAACAGAGCAGAATATCATCTTACTGCAAAAACACTAAACAGTTTTAAAGTTTGTTCACAGATTTTCATTTAGGCTACAGTATCTCACGTACCTTTCTCCCTCTCTCTAATGTTACTGGAGTTAGTAAAACTATCAGGATTTCTTTTTACAACTAATAATACCCTACACATGTAGCATCAATAGAATCAAAGTGTAAAGATTCACACATTGCATCATCTCGCATTGCATCATCTCGTATTGTATCGTGACAGGGCTGAATCGTATCGTACTGAACTGTTGGCTATTTAAAAATTTCTAAGATGAATTGTATCGTTGACCATGTATCAAGATACACATCGAATCATCTCAGACAGTGAGATACACACTCCTGATCAGCAAATATCCTACTATTGTCCAAAGAATCCATATAATATTCTATTGAGATCAAACTTGATGTTGATTTACATCCCCAGTAAGTAGTCCGCTAGCCATTTCATGGAAAATGAAATATATATAGGTACACATACCTGCTTTTTGCGGATGATGTGGTTCTGATGGCATCATCGGTCTGTGACCTCCAGCGCTCGCTGGATCGGTTTGCATCTGAGTGTGAAGCAGCTGGGATGAGGATCAGCTCCTCTAAGTCTGAGGCCATGGTTCTCAGCAGGAAACCGGTGGATTGTCTACTCCGAGTAGAGAACGAGTTTTTACCCCAAGTGAGGGAGTTCAAGTATCTCGGGGTCTTGTTCTCAAGTGAGGGGACAATGAAGCGTGAGATGGGCCGGAGAATCGGAGCAGCGGGAGCGGTATTGCGTTCGCTCTACCGCACCGTTGTGATGAAAAGAGAGCTTAGCCAGAAGGCGAAGCTCTCGATCTACCGGTTGATTCTCGTTCCTACTCTCACCTATGGACATGAAGGGTGGGTCATGACCGAAAGAACAAGATCGTGGATACAAGCGGACGAAATGGGTTTTCTCAGGAGGGTGGCTGGCATCTCCCTTAGGGATAGGGTGAGAGGCTCAGTCATCCGTGAGCCACTGCTCCTTTGCGTAGAAAGGAGCCAGTTCATGTGGTTTGGGCATCTTGTAAGGATGCCACCTGGTCGTCTCCCTGGGGAGGTGTTACAGGCACGTCCAGCTGGGAGGAGGCCACGGGGCAGACCGAGGAGTAGATGGAGGGATTATATCTCTGCCCTGCCCTGGGAACGCCTCGGGATCCCCCAGTCAGGGATGGCTAATGTACCCAGGGAAAGGAAAGTCTGGGGTACCCTATAAATACATTGGTCCACATCTTTTTTTCTACATACAGATTTTCTTAGTTTTCTTACAACCCCAATTCCATAAAAGTTGGGCTATTGTGTAGAACATGAATAAAAACAGATTGCAATGATTTGAAAATATTTTTGACTTGTATTCAATTCAATACAGTACAAAAACAAGATATTTAATGTTTAAACTGTATTGTTTTTTTATTGTAAATATACACTCATTTTGAATTCGATGCCTGTAACACATTTCAAAATGTTGGGACAGGGGAAACATAAGACTGGGAAAGATGTGGACTGCTCAAAAAACACCTGTTTGGACAACTCAACAGGTTTAGTAACAAGTGATAGTATCATGATTGGGTATTAAAGGGGCATCCTCGAAAGGCTCAGTCATTTTACAAGCATGGATGGGGCAAGGTTTTCGACAAGGCAAGGCCAAAAACCAATACTCATTGCCTGAGACCCCTCAAGCAGCACCGCATTAACAACTGTATTAAAAACCCACATAACTGTATAAAGGATACTACATGGGTTCGAGAACACTTTGGAAAACCATTCTCAGTAAACACAGTTTATCACTGCATGTACAAATTCAAGTTAGTACTGTTTTTTGTTTTTTTTACCCAAACGTCTCAACTTTTATTGAATTGAGGTTGTAATATTATCCTTTCAAAACATGTTTCCTTTTAGCAGTACATCTGTAGTAAGAGGCCCAGGTAAGTGTAAGCATACACGTAAATACTAAAAAAAGAAACAAGGTGTGCAGGTTACATAACTCAACTAGTTCATGATTACACAAAATTACACTTGTTCACAACCCTAGTCAAACATCCTCTTCCTACCAAACGTGTCATCAAACAAGGAAAGGAACCGACCATTAACTTGTCTCATTGAATGGTTGCTCACGATTGATGTCTCTCTCTGACGTCATAGAGCCAAATCAAAAGCTCAAGGAAGACGCTTATTATTCCAGCACATTCAATCTGATCTGTTCTGTATCCCGATGAAAAGGCTGAGGACTTTGTGACTTAAATTAGACTCAGATGCAATATTTCATTTGACTGTCACAACCATGAAAAACTGCAGCAGATGTTTGGGACCTAATGAGCATCCATAAAATCTTGACACAAATATGTAGCCAATAACACATAATGTAGTTTAGTGTTGTGGGATTATTTTCCTCATTGGTTTTAATGGTCTCATTTTCTGCCTGTCACACATCATCATAGCCGCTAAATGAAAGGCTCATTCTGTGGACAAGAGTGTCCAGGAACTCTAACATGCAGAGGGATTTGGCCAAAAGGAAAAAAAGTAATCTGCTGAGTAATGAAAGCTCAGATTATGTTGGCTACTGTGTAATAACTTCTACTGAACTCTCAATGACCTGGTGTCAACTGCCAAAATGTGGAGAGGCACCTCAAGAGGAGGAGTTTTTCACTACAATCAACACTTATAACGGGGACAAATCTGTCAAAATGCTGATTCTGGACCGGACTACAATATTAACTTCTTGGCACATCTGCCAAGGGCACAATGTTGACACAAAATGTTTCATCTACAGCCAGAAATTTCTCATTTTTAGCAGTCCTGCCTCCAAGTGATGTCTTAGGCGTTCCCAAAAGCAGCCAAGTGAGAAACTATTCTGCCACCTTGTAACCTCAATAGTGTTGGAAAAAGAGCTCAACGATAATGGCAGGTAAGGTAATGATACACCAGAGAAGGGGAAAAACCTGATATAAAGTGACTCCATTGTATCAGACACTGTATTTGGGGCTACTTTTTTAAATTATTTTTTAGAGCATTTTATGGCTTTACTGGACAGCAACTGCAAAAAGATAACACGCCATGTGGGGTGTGATATATGGGAATATTATACAGTCAATGTCCCCAGCTGAACTTGATCCAGGGATGCTGGCGTTCATTGACAGTTGCTTCACCATGAGGCCAGGGGGGCGCCTGTTTGGGACTTCTTGACAAAGGCCAGCTGTGCTGCATGTCAGCGTTTTAAATTAATCTATATCTGGTTTACGAGACCTTTTACATTAACTGTCATAAACAATCACTGATAAGTTGGTCTTCTGTGAGAAACAACAGCTACTTTAATAACCACAAAAAAAGGCTGATCTCTTTAGAAGATGTGGTTAAAAAAAAAATGCAAAGGAAAATTAAAAAATAAACTGGCTATTGAATCAGGAAAGTCATAAGTTTAAAATAATTACATCAATTATGACTGCTCCATTTTATTGTGCCAGGGAGTCTTGAACAGTCAGCCAGTGTAGCACACCAGAGACACCACAACTGAATGTTGTTAATGACACATGCAGTTTCATTTCAAAACATTGAGGAAAGTTTAATTAGTTTTAAAATATTGCTGCACATCATTTTACCATAATCATTTCCTAAATATATAAATCAGAAATTAAAGAAAATGACCCTCATTCACACCTCCCCCCCAGGTGAAACTCAAGGTCCACACAATGGAAGGGGGGCAATTGAGTCACATGCCCCCTCTAGGTGTTAACGACCACACAGTGGTTTAATACCTGAACTCCCAAGCCAGTCAGTCAGAA
>JAJHUR010093526.1:0-10114 GCA_027495735.1 Lutjanus campechanus | reverse complement strand
AAAATGTTTCATCTACAGCCAGAAATTTCTCATTTTTAGCAGTCCTGCCTCCAAGTGATGTCTTAGGCGTTCCCAAAAGCAGCCAAGTGAGAAACTATTCTGCCACCTTGTAACCTCAATAGTGTTGGAAAAAGAGCTCAACGATAATGGCAGGTAAGGTAATGATACACCAGAGAAGGGGAAAAACCTGTGATATAAAGTGACTCCATTGTATCAGACACTTTATTTGGGGCTACTTTTTTAAATTATTTTTTAGAGCATTTTATGGCTTTACTGGACAGCAACTGCAAAAAGATAACACGCCATGTGGGGTGTGATATATGGGAATATTATACAGTCAATGTCCCCAGCTGAACTTGATCCAGGGACGCTGGCGTTCATTGACAGTTGCTTCACCCTGAGGCCAGGGGGGCGCCTGTTTGGGACTTCTTGACAAAGGCCAGCTGTGCAGCATGTCAGCGTTTTAAATTAACCTATATCTGGTTTACGAGACCTTTTACATTAACTGTCATAAACAATCACTGATAAGTTGGTCTTCTGTGAGAAAATCTCTACAATAGCTGGCTAGTTAATATGACCAACAACAGCTACTTTAATAACCACAAAAAAGGCTGATCTCTTCAGAAGATGTGGTAAAAAAAAATGCAAAGGAAAATTAAAAAATAAACTGGCTATTGAATCGGGAAAGTCTTAAGTTTAAAATAATTACATCAATTATGACTGCTCCATTTCATTGTGCCAGGGAGTCTTAAACAGTCAGCCAGTGTAGCACACCAGAGACACCACAACTGAATGTTGTTAATGTTTAAACACATGCAATTTCACTTCAAAACATTGAGGAAAGTTTAATTAGTTTTAAAATACTGTTTTTCATTTTACCATAATCAATTCCTAGATATATAAATCAGAATTAAAGAAATTAAAGAAAACCAATCTGTGATATCAAAATTATGCTCTTAGAATGAGAGGTTAAATACAGGAATACTAAATAAATCATTTTTTTTAAATGCACCATCCCTGTCAGGACAACTGGAGTGAACTAGGGATGTCCCAATCAGGTTCTTTTGCTCAAAACTTCCGTTCAAGTCTTTTAATGTTGGCAATCTGTCAATAATGAGTTCAATCCAATTTTTTTTTCCGAATAAATATGTATCTGGCACATTAAAATAACAGCTGTAGCCTACTAAGTCTTACACAACTTATGCGTAACGAGTTACATGATCCAAAAAATGGAGGTCCTTGTTCAAAACTATAAAGTTCATAAGCTTAAATCATAGTTTTGATTTGAATGAAAGTTCAACTGGAGAATGCAACTCCTGAAATTGACACGATCAGCTAGAGAAGACGCATCACTCTGTCAGTGCTCTCAGAAGTACAGACACAACATTTGACACAGTACAGACACCAGCTGCAGGGAAAACATTAACAACACAACAGCTATGTTTAATTTCGGCCTGTCATCAAGTTACTCACAAAATTAACGTTAATTAGCTGCTGATATGACCTGTTGCCACCAGCTTTTATCAGATGTTGAAAACAACAGTCAGTGCAGGCTAAATACGAGAAGCTGCTTCCAGAAGGTCTGTTTGCTAATAAGGAAGTGAGACGACGGATAACAGATGTTAGCATCAAAACTTAAACCCAGCAAACCCATGTATTCTATGTGAACACAAGAGTCAGTCGCACCACTGTGCCTGAACAGTTTTCCCCATTATTACGCTCTAATTTTCACACTGCACACTGCATTGTAGAGCCCGGCTGTCGTACAGGAAAGCACCGCTGCAACACCAGCAGCATGAGGAGAACAGGGATCTGCTTTATTTTAGCCAACTCGGGATGTGAACCACACGTTACACTATTATTGAGCAGGGCTATGTTTCAGGTTCACATTTTATTGTTTATTGTTATTATAAATGTCAGTGTCTCAATGTTAATGTCAAATATATCACTTTTGGAACAGGCAAATGTTGAGTTAGGAAGAGTTTGTCATTTCAAGTGCAGATATTATAATGGCAATTTATAGACTGAACAGGCACACACAGCTAACAGAGAAGAGAGGAGAAATGAGGAAAAGGGTAAAGAAGAGAAAGAGGCGTACTAGTGCCAGATAGTCCAGATGGGAAACCAGGCAATTAGCAGCAGAGGGGAGGCCAGGCACGAGTTCCCAGCTTAAACAGAAGCTCTTTCTTTTTTGAGTATGTGTGTGTATGTGTGTAGCACTCCCACCCTGCCCAGGAGTCACAGAGGCACAGCAACGGACGGGATCCAACAGAGAACAAGGGAAAGTCACACACATCAAACAAACTGTCAAGCTTTAGACAAGAGTCGGAGGGGAGCATTTCACCATGCAATTAATTAGGACAGGAGGGAAATGGTAATAGCCTGGTGTAAACGCATCCATTTACGCACCCATCAGCTGCTATTGTCTCAACCTGGATGGTTGAGTTAATTTATGTATACTTGTACAAAATGTGCTTTTATGTATCCTTGCACTTAAGTGTTGCGGGGTGCTCTTAACAGCACTTGCTACACAGTACATAATAATAACTAATGTAATATTATCAAAACAAATTAGTTATATGTGCACATTTAGGGACTGGGTGCTAAAACATGAACAGCTGTAAACCATTATGCAATACAATACACAACTCTGCAATAAATTCTACCTTTGTGAAGCTTTTAATGTTTAATTTTTATGGATACTGTGCCAGAAATGAGATGACTCAACTCTAATTCACAGTTCATGTTTGTGTTGCATAAGATTGCATTATACTGTATCATCCGACACAATGCAAGGCTGTATGTGTATAATTAAATATGACCTTTTATATTTCATTGTATTATATTGTTAGCTTATAATATAAAGCAACACAATGGGACAGTGAGGTGCTTCAATTATTTTTTATTCAATAAATTATACTGTATTTCATTAGCTTATATTTTTTGAGGCATTTGTCTTTTTGTTCAACATATGAGCCAGGGCTAGCAGAAAATCAATTCTCTTGAGTATAATGATTGTTTTTGACAATTCCTGGAACAACTTTTTGACTGCTGAATCAATATAAGTAACTAGCACTAACTCAATTTGTTATATTGGCTTCAACACACTACAACACTTTTATACGCGATAAGCCTATAGCAATGATGCTGCTGAAATAAAACTCAAAGGCTGACAGACACGTGATGTGCGCTGTTCTCAGAAATATGACTCACGGTACAAAGTCTCTGGAAGTGTATGATTCAACTTTTTCACATGGTCTAGTGTTAAAAAAGCAAACAAGAATCAGAATAAATTGTAATATCTAATACCTGTAGCAAATAAAGTAATGCAATCTAGGACTAACTTCACACTTCAGCTTCAAACATCATCACAGTGTTGATTCAACAAACACTATTAAAATCTTTATAATATATATTGCTTTGTAAGGCATGATAGAGATATTCAGTCTGCAGTCTACAGCCTGATGCTGTGAATATGTTCATTTTATTAGAGAGGCCCACGCAAGTTAAGTCAAACTGCTTTTTGGGCTCTTCTGGGGAATACGAACAACACAGCCCATTTTAATTACTCAATCAGACAAGTGATTAGCCTAATTATGAATTCTGAGGTTGGGGAGTTGTTTAATTGTTATGAGAACAGAGGTTAACAGTGGTCCCTTTCAGCTTTTAGATGAGAGGAGGGAGGACATGGGGTGATCACAACAAAAAGCCGCACATGATGAAAAAATAAAGACATTTTTTTCAAAAAACTGAACAGAAAGTGTCTTAATGACCTCACCTCTTCCACACTATGCCACAGCACAGCTCTCATGCTCCAATCGCCCTGACTCGCTCTCTCTCCCATTAATGCGGAAATGTGTTGTGAGAAAACTATGGTAAATCTGCTGACACCCCTGCCTCTGCTCTTCTTGGTGATGATGACACTGCTCCATTTGCCACTTCAAAGTGCTAAAAACTAAAAAATAAACAGGGATTTCATCTAACATATGACAAAGCAGCATTTTAAAAACTGGAGAGGGACACAGAGAGGGTGAAAAAAAACAGAAAATGGAGCAAAAATGCATTTGGTGAGTCAGGGCAAATACTCTAGTGCGAAGCATTTTGGAGTAATGTGATAGCTTAATGAGAGAAGAAGTGGAGGGGGATGAGAATAACCATAAGAGTCAATGTGTGACCTCTGTAGCAAGGACATTTCTCCCTCTATAGCTCTCTTGCCTGCAGGGATGTTACGAGAACCCATCTTTTGGTACCAAGTTGGTGCCACAGTTCTGAAATTGTGAGGGTACTTGTTTTTCTGCAGTACCATAGATACCACAGGCACCATAGGTACCGAGGATGCAAGTCTTCCAAACCTGATGGGGACGGCACAAACAACTACAAGTGTTCTGGTCTGCCATAAAAATGCTAAAGGAAGATGGTTAATGCCACAAGCTGTAGTTCTGGCACAGTCATCACCATGTTGAAGGTAGCAACAAGAGCAGATCTCCCTTGACTCATCAAAAAGAAAAAAACCCATCAAAGTCTTGTTGAAGTTCACTGCATTCAAGGCGAATCATCAGAGATTAATAATAAATTTGCAAAAAAACAGAATGTACCATCCAACTTCTCAGATGAAAGGAGGAAAAACACTTCCAACTTACTAAGTTAGTGAGGCACCTCAAAGACAAACATCCAGATGGTGAGTGGTGTTGTCATCATACCAAAATGTTTACTTTAACAATACCAAATTTAGTATAATGATAGGTTATAAAACTATACTTGAAACGGAAACAATACAGGTACAGTGCTCGATACCTAATAGATCAGAAGCAGAATGTCCGCAAGGGACACTAACCCTGGACATACAGCAGGCTGTTGCAAAACCATAAGACCAAAGTGTCTTTATAGTGTGTAGTTCAGCCAGAGGCTAAACTGAACACAGACACACAATTTCTAATATCAAACTGTTTTGAACAAAAATATATTCTAAAAAATCCTACATTTTGGTATACTGTGCAACAGTAAAGGTGAATCTAAATTCATGTTAACATTACATTTACAGTGTAGGCAAAGCCTTGTCCTTGTTATCCTTATCCTGAAGTACACGTTACCACACAGAGCAGTTGTGGAGCCAGCTGTGTTCCACGTTTGCAATGGCTAAACACTAAAGGCTACCCTGAGAATCGTGAAATTTAATTGTATTGGTATCACCTAGGCTTGGGAGGTATAAAGGTATTACGATATACCAGGGTATTAAGAAATGCCAATGGTATGAGTTTTCAGTGCCATCATAAATAAAGGCACTCCTCTTTCTATTCAGCTGATAGGGAGATGTATTATAGTGTGTCACTTACATCAGCAGGGGTCAGTCTCTGCACAGCAGCGCAGGTGAGCAGACAAACGTGGCTTTCATAAGAAGAAGAAACACAGCGTCTTTGTGATAAAGTTTCAAGGCTAACTAGCAAACCAGAATAAAAATGCCTCTGCTCCTGTTTTGGATTATGTTGGGTTCAGTCCTCATGCTAAAGGCAAGCTAACAAATGCTGCAGACTATTGACTGGTCAAAGCAGCGTTTCGTTGTGAGAGTGTAAATTTACCGAGCACCACAGAGGGAGAGGGGCAGACTAATTACTGTCTATGGTGTTAGAGAGTTGCAATGAATGCACACTGCACACTGAGCCGGGGAAAGGTGAGCTATAAAATTTACAGTTTAGGTTTGAGATGAAGGCTGCGTCCTCTCAAAACTGAAGTGGAGCTCCTGCGTGTGCATGCATCATTTCCCAGCTGAGAGAACAGTTCCACTATGCTGATCAGCTCCGCCTACTTTGTGGGAGTTATACGTATAGCGGAGTACAGTGTAGTTGAGCCGTTTTACACAAGTTTTACGAAAATACTGTCTAATATCATCCCGGTAAATGTCAGAAGGCTATGCAGGTATGAAAAAATGGATACCACCAAAGCCTAGTAAGTTTCTGGTATAGTGGTATTCCTACTTGCTACACTTCCTTTATATATTACACCTCTTTTATGTACTCTTACCCTCCAGTGTTCACTTCCCTGATTAAAAGGAAATTTTGGTATTTATCAACCTGGGTCTTATCCTCATAATTGTATCATTTCTGTTAATGAGTCACAACAACTCTGCAACATCTGCTGTAGACTTTCAGTAAATGTGACAGAGGTCACAAATTTTTAAAACTGTGGTGTTGATTGCCGAACTAATATATCAGAGTTGTCCCAGTGGCACAAATGTATTCCAGATTATTAGGATAATGCAAGACTTGAATGATTTGAGAAGTGACTTGTTGTTATTGTATGTCTGCCAGTTTGAAATACCCATCAATTTGGAACTGAAAGAGAGGCTCTGCTTTCTTTCTTTTTCAAAGTCAACTCTGTTCTGGCAAATCAAGACTAGTGACAGGCTACATCACACGTTAAATGGTGGAGGATCTGGGGAAATTAATACTCAGCCTTTGTGTTAACTGGGTTCTGCCTGAACAAACTGTGGAAGCGTAGCTTCTGGGAAGAAACAGGCAGCGAAACAAACATCTAACTGCTTCGATTTCCATGGAGGGCGTTTTGTATGGATCAAAACATTTACCATTTTGTATCACCCAGGCCTCCCTTTTAAAGCAGGGCGTTCTAGTGCAAGGATTGTGTGGGTTGGCAAGCTCAGGATGTGTCAATGTAGTGACATTTTGATTTTTTTTCACCACGGGGGGGCATGAGTACAGGATAAATGACCATGACAGGATAAAGGCGATAGAAGACAAGAGGAAAATAAGGGAGAGGGGGTTGAAGAGCAAAACAGGAAAATACAAACTCCTGCTGCATCACAGAGAGATGAATAGAGGGATGAAGGTCTTCATCTACCCAGTAGGGGAAGAGAGGAGAGCTAGTGAGACCAGCAAGGTTTCATGTCAATACAAAAATAGAAGGGGTCCTTTCCATCACTCTAGGTCTCTGGCCCACACAAGCAAGCCCTTTCAACTCTGTAGAGCAACACAAAAAGACGGCCCATGAAGCTTTACACAACAAAATCTAAAACGCAGTTGGACAGCACACATCTTTTGGTACAGTGAGATCATCAAATATTTGGTGAAACTGTGCTTTAAACTGCCAATGTAACATTTTCATCGCTAAGGACAGATTTTCTCAGATGTTGGAGTACATACACTTCCACAATCCTTAATGACATGTCCTGACAGACGGACAGATGCATTAATCTCAAGTAAAAAAAAAAAAAAGGATAAGGACAAGTTCCCCAAAGTGGGAAAAAAGGAGGAAGATAAACAACGTGGACACAGAGATGGAACAACATTAAACAGGCAGAAAAGCACACAGGGAGGATGGGACGAGTGGGAGATGAAGATAAATGTGATAGTTTGGTGGGAGGAAACATGAGCGAGGGAGAAAGAGCTGTTTCCAGTTCAAACAAACTGATACATTACAAGATCTGAGGCGACCGGTGCATTTACTCGAAACAGGGGACTAGAGTGAAGACATGAGAGAGGAGAGGTAGGAGCAGAGGAGCTAAAAGGGGAAAGAAATAGGAAGAAGAGCAAGCATGGTTAAAGCTGACAACTGTGATAGCTGTGGAAGATTGAGACGAAGTGATTTGATGAAAGGATGAAAGAAGAGGAGAGGACGAGGAGGAGTGAGGCAACAGGGGAAGAAAGACACGTCATGTTGGAGATGGAGAGAGAAAAATGACAGGCAGAGAGACAGAACGAAAGGCAATATGAATTCATGTAGGCAGCTGATGGACAGTTGAATGTCAGGTTGGCAGTCATTTTTGTAAACAGCAACACTGCATGTTCTCATCTCATCATACTTCCACGGCAGGGAGACAAAACAAGCAAGCGATGGGGAGGGAGATGAAAGAGGAGCGTAATGTGTGCCTGACTGAATCAAAGACTCACTGACTGTGCCAGTCACATTTCAGGTCATACACATTATAAATGCCGCAGATCAGAAACAGCAGAATCTCAAAGGCCAACAGACTAAATGAATTTGTGACACAAGGACAGGCACTGTGTCAATATCCCCTCTCTTAATGTTGTTAACACCTAAACCCATGAGGCTCGCTGACAGAAAAAAAGAGCACATTTGCATGCCGGCTATCGTGGTAGTAGCCTGTTTTCACTGGTTTTGAACTCATGCCAAAAACCCTGTCTCCCAGCAGTTATGTTTATATACCTCTAATTTGCAGAATTACATTTTTATCAACATAATTAATAAACGGATTTAATGAAGATTATATGCCAAGTAGCAAATCATCGATAGACTTAAAAATAATAATAAAAATAATGAATGACAACGTATTTCATTTTTCACAACAATGTCCACTCATAAAAACATTAAGTCAGATGAATGGTTATGTTTAGACACTCTTAGCTCTTATTTTGTTAGTTACAGAAAGACTGTGGTCATATAATACTGTAAAAATGCAGTGGCCTAAAGCACAAGATAGGATGTATTTACGTCATTAACATCAACTCAAACCACAGTCTTCCTGACTGTAACCAAAGAGCGTGAGCATATGCACAGTTTCTAAGTGAATGGCTGTATTTGTACATGTGTATGCATGAACATGAATGTGTCGATGTATGTGTGTGTGTGTGTGTGTGTGTGTGTGTGTGTGTGTGTGTGTGTGTGTGTGTGTGTGTGTGTGTATATATACATATATATATAAAGGCCTGGGCAATAAAGCAATAGGATATGTATCAGCAACAGACACCAATGGCAACAAGAAAATTCAATAAAATGTTCAATACTTTCATACAAACTGTCAAGACAGCTCATAAGGTGTACGCCCTGGCTCATAACTGATAATGGAGCACAAACAACCAGTGATTTAAAAGGTGTGTTGTTCAGTTACACCATCGACATGTGACTCAACAATAAGTAAAAGTATCAATAGTTATCAATACTGACTGAAATGAAACATTTCATCATTATAGGTGTTTCAGCTGTATCATCCAGCCCTGGTATATAGATATATGTAGACCTATAGCTTTTATTCTTCTATATCATACATCAGGTATAGCTATTTTTATTTTAAATGTAAATTCTGCTTCAACTTCAACATCTGATGCCTGTACTTAACATGTTGGACTCTGGTCTTTGGAGTCAAAGTTCTGCACTTTGTATGCGTTTCCAAACAACTGGCTCATTATAACTTCCATGCGATACAATAACGAAGCACTTCCTACAGCAGAAAAAACATCCTGAACATAATCTAAGCAGCAACTAAGTCTCCTTCAAAATGTGTCCAAGCAAAAAACTGTGAAATGTGATTATTCATAACCCCAACTTACATGATTTTATCACCCAGGTTTCTAAAGTCAGTTCAAAAAGAGAAAGAAGAGAGAAAAAGCAAAACAAGTAGAGAAGAGAAAGTGTGAAAACATAACCCTAAGAAAAAATAAGCAGATTTCCTACTTCATACAGCTCACTGGCCAAATTTTCACTTTGATTTCAGCTACAGTATCACCAAAGTAGAACATGTAGAATATTTGGTGTTATCAAACACATGTAAGGGCTTATCCAGCACTCTGCTCCAAAAATCTGATCACAACTGCATGTTGAGTGTGTATATAAACACAGTGTCATTTTAAAAAGATGATTTAATTGCCGCTAACCATTCAGGCCCAACACATACACACACTCACACACATCTAGGAAGACTATCTATATCTACAGCACTTACAGAGATGACTCAGGTCAAAGTTGATGAACTGTAAATGAACACACGTCTATATAAACATTTGCCATTAATCTAATTTCTGTAAAGGCACTTTCACAAGCTAAAACGGTAGTGCAAAGACAGATCAAGGCTATATTTGTCAAGGAATGTATTCGGCCTGAGGTCATAAAGCTGCAGCCTGCTGGGTTCACCCTTTTACTTCTTGCTGCCAAGCACTGCACCAGAGTGGGAGAAAACTGTGGGAGTGACCTTTGGTGAAGCAAAGCACTTCACTCCCTGTCTGAGTGTTTAAAGGTTTTATGTTAAGGTCAAGTGTATGAGACTCATATCAGCTGGGTCCCACTGGCACAGGATGGGAGAACTGTGTGCTGCACACTCTCACAAAAAAGGGTCCCAAAATAAAAAGGTAAGACTCTGGCAAAAATT